>VZTG01002911.1:66578-100079 GCA_013397845.1 Melanocharis versteri | reverse complement strand
GTAGAACGGGGGAATCTTCCCGGGGAGCTGGGGGGGGTCTGAGCCGGGAAACGCGCGGGGTCTGAGCTGGGCACGCACCTGCGGGGACGGGGAAGAGCCTTGGGGCAAGGCTGGGGGCTGGGAGAGCCTTTGAAGCTGGCACTGGTGTGTGTTTCTTATATGTTTGCACATAAATGTGTCAATCCCTGTATACTGGATCTATTTACGTATAACTGTGTCCGTGCCTGCGTGTATCATAAATTTATTCATCCATGTTTCCACANNNGGATTCGGGGGTCCTGGGGCCGGCCCCGCGGCTGGAGGGCCCGGGGGTGCGGGGTAACAGGGTGGAGCGCCCGGTGTGGGGTTGGGGGGGATTTGGGGCGTGTTTGGGACTCCTGGGTGGGCTGTAGGACGCTCTGTAGAATGGGGGAGTCTTCCCCGGGAGCTGGGGGGAGTCTGAGCCGGGAAACCCGCGGAGTCTGAGCTGGGATGGGCACGCACCTGCAGGGATGGGGAAGAGCCCTGGGGCAAGGCTGGGGGCTGGGAGAGCCTTTGAAGCTGGCACTGGTGTGTGGTTCTTATATGTTTGCACATAAATGTGTCAATCCCTGTATACGGGATCTATTTACGTATAACTGTGTCCGTGCCTGCATGTATCATAAATTTATTCATCTATGTTTCCACACCTGCGTGTATTTCCATGGCAGTGCTGCTCCCTGGGCCATTCCCAGTGCTCGCTCCCCCTCCCTGGGGTTTGTTCCCCTTTTCCCTCTTCCCCAAGGTGCTGGGAGCCAGGTGCTGTGAGGGTGTTCACCTTCCACGCCAGGAACACCGGGCTTGGGGCACAGAAAGGGGCCTGTGCCAGGTCTGAGCCCCAAACCCCGCTGGGGATGTGCTCCAGGTGGGATGTGCTGGGTCCCATCCCCGCTGCTCCGCTGAGCTCCGCTTAAATTGCAAAGCCTCACCTAAGGGGGAGAGAGAGGTTTAGAGGGGGATGGTTGAGCTGGCTCTGATCCCTGTGGTGCAGAGTGGTTTGGGTGTTCTCTGGCTCTTTTCCCGAGGCTGCTCCTCTCTCCCAGGCCAGCATGATCCCGGGATTTGGGCCGGTGCTGCAGGCGCTGCTGGGGACGTTCCTCACCTGGGGGCTGACGGCGGCGGGCTCGGCGCTGGTGTTTGTGTTCTCCAGCGGGCAGGTGAGCGCTGGGGTCAGCTCCTCATCCCTGGGATCCCACAGGATCCAGAGCAGAGGGCTGTGCCCTGCCCGTGGCTGGGTTAGGCTGCTCCCGGGGCAAGAGGAGGAAGAATCCAGCTCCTCTCTCCACACGCAAGAGGGGAAGGAAATCCAATTGCTGAGCCCGGGCTGTGGAATGTTCTCCCGGGGCTCAGGAGCCGCGGGCAGGGCTCTGTGCTGGCAACAGCAGCTCCCCTGCCTCTAACCTGGTTTTGCTGCCACGTTTCCAGGGCAGGATTTGGGTCAGAACGAGCGAAGTGCTGAGCTTTAAGTCATCCTGGAGCCAAAATTAGAGGCCCCTTCACCAGGGCGTTCCAGATTGCCCAGATGGATTTATTATTTATGCCTCGGTCTTGTGATGATTTATTCAGGAGGTGGCTGCAAAGTGAGGCTCCCTTTGGAGGAGCACTTCTGGTTTTCTTCCTTGGAGAGGGGGTAAAAAACCTGCTCTGGGAGTGGCAGGGACACCTCCCACTGTCCCAGGGTGCCCCAAGCCCCAGTGTCCAGCCTGGCCTTGGGCACTGCCAGGGATCCAGGGGCAGCCACAGCTGCTCTGGGCACCCTGGGCCAGGGCCTCGCTGCCCTCCCAGGGAACAATTCCTTCCCCATGTCCCATCTAACCCTGCCCTCTGGCAGTGGGAAGCCATTCCCTCTTGTCCAAAGCCTCTCTCCAGCCTGGTGACCCCTCTCCCATGTCCCCAGTGCTGTGGGCAGTGGTTTCTCCAGGAGTTCAAGGTGTTTTGTGTTTGGTTTTTTTCCAGAGGCGGATCCTCGATGGGAGCTTGGGCTTCGCCGCAGGGGTGAGTGCAGCATCCTCCTCCTCTCCTCCTCCTCCCCGTGTTCTCTGCCACTCCTCTGCAGCCCCTCCACGCTTGGCTTGGTTGCCCACTGGAGTTAAAATCCCTGGGATAATTCCCCGAGGGCAGGGAAGGGCTCTGGCTCCGTCTCCTCCTGGCTGAGGGTGGAGGTGGTGTGATGATGGTCACGAGGACGCTGAGCTGCCCACGCTGGGTCTGGCTCTCTGGAGTTAAACTCTCCTCGTTTCCTTGGGATTCTGAGTGGCTCCCAGAGCCCTGGAGCGATGGGGATGGGCAGGGGAGTTGTGCTGGGGGCTGCTGTGCCTGGCTGGCTTTGTGCTTCTCCATGGATGCTTTAAACCCTCGGGAGGAGAAGGGAGAGAGAACTGCAGCTCTCTGAGGAGGCTGCACGTGAAATGTGGGGCTCGTGGCAGCTTTTCCTGAAGGAAAACGTGGAACTGTGGGGCTTGGAATTGTGTAGGGGCTTGGGAATGTGGGGCTGCCACTGCCCAGGTGCTGGGGGCAGGTGAGGCCTCACCCAGAGTCCTTAAATCCCCTTTGTTTCCCTCACTAAAGATCGAGTCCAGCTGCTAAACCGCACTCTGCAGGGGCTGGAGTGCACCTGGGATGTGCTCTGGGGGGAGGTGCCCCTTCCCACCTGTGTGGGGGGGTCACCTGGGCTCTGCCAGGTCCCCTGGCTGTGTCCCTGGCGGGGCAGGTGGCACCTGGACGCCGTGGTGGGTGACAGGAGCTGGGTTGGCTCCCTGCAGGATGCGGATTGTTCTGGGTGGTTGCAGGGGGTCCTTGGGCTGTCGTTCCTCCCTGAATCCCATCGGGATCAGGAGCTGCTGTCCCAGTTCTGTCCTTGCCGTGGCCACCACGTCACCGTCTGAGTCACCCCTGCCTGGCCCAGGTGTGGCTCAGGAAGCAGAGCTGCTGCAAACATTTGCTTTTCCCTCAGCTCTTTCAGCTGGCAGTGCTCAGAGCAGGAAGGGGGAATTGTTCCTGGAGGGGCCAGGCAGGGAGGGAGCCCCTGCTGACACCAGGATCCCCCTGAATTTTAATTTTCCTGCCCAGGCAGTGTTGCCATTGCTTGGCCAACAGCTGGGTCTCCATCTTTTCTTTGCCTGGAAGGGTTTAACAACACAAGGAACATTTTCCTCCCCTTTTCCTGGTGTCTGTGTTTGGTGGTTTTGCAAAAAGCCCACGGAGGAGCTGGAGGAGAAATCCCCTCCTGCCCCACCCCTGTGGCGAGAGGGATTGTGGAAACTGCCCTCACCTGCGTGGGGCTGGAGCTGGGCTGGGTCTCCACCCTCCTGGCAAACATTTCCCTGCTCATCTTCTGGGAGCTGCAGAGCAAAAGAAATCCGGGATTAATTCAGGATGTCTCTGCCACTGCTGAGCCAGGAGGAGGACGTGGGACAGGGATGTCCAGGTGACCTCAGGGGGGGTGGCCTGGGGTGCAGAGTGTGGTTTTTGGGATCTGGGGAGCTGTGGCTGGGCGCTGCCTTCCCTGCAGATGCTCCAGCTGATCTGGGGGTGCTGGGGTGAGCCTGGGCCTGTGGTTAAATTGAACTGGGGTGTGCTGGGAACATCCTGGCGGCTCAAGCTGCTCCTGGCTGATGGCACAGATGTCCCCTGGGGTGGAGGGGCCTGTGCAGCTCTGTCCTTGTCGTGGTGTGGGGCAGCTCAGCTCCCTCCAGCCCCGCTCGTCCGCTGGCTTTGCCTTTTCCCTGCCTCAGTTCCCTCCCTGGAACTCCCAGATAATCCAGGGTTTTGCATGCAGGAGCCTCCGAGGTGATGTGTTTCCATAGAGACAAAGCTTCGCTTGCTGGGGCATCTGATGTGAAATTCTGCCTTTTCTCTTAAATCTTGATATCCTTAAATGAGATTTTTTTTTTTTTCCCCAGCCGTTCTCTGTGGTGCTGCAGGGCTGGGCTCAGACACCAGGAACAAACACCTGCAGCCCCTCTTCCCTGCAGCCTGGCACAGCTTTTCCTCTGCCTGGGCTGCAGTTGGGTTTCCCCTGTCCCAGGTGAAGCAGGAAATCACCCAGCCATGCTCCTCAACCCTCCCCAGGCACACTGGGGTCGAATATTCCCTTAAAACAGCTCCACAAATTCACACGGCTCTGCTGAGGCTGCTCCTCCTTGTTGGAGCCTTAATGAAGCCAAGTGGAAAAGTTTGGCAGGGAAGGTGTCCTGCCAGTGGCTCCTCTTCCACCTTCTTTCCCATCCTTTTCCCGGATTTCCTGCTCCCCATGTTTCCCTTGGCATTCCCGTTCTCATCCCGGGGATCCCACAGGAGCGTGGCCAGGCCTTCCTGCTTTAATGAGGGTTTAATTTTAGCCCAGCAGGGTGGGTGGGCTAAAGCCAGCCCTGGGTGTGAAGGTCATGGCTCTGTTTATTCTGGGTTTGCTGAAAAAAAGCTCCTGTGTGGCTCCACAGCCACGGGGGCTGAGCTGGATTTGGGGGTTGAGGAGAGTTTGAAGCCCAGAATTTTGGGGATTCCTGCACTGAATCCCTGTGGAAGGAGATGCCCAGACCTGGGCTAGGTGTTTGGTTTTAGATCCTGCTGTGTTTGGAGGGATTCTCATGGGTCTGGATTCATTTCCCGTGGCTGGATTTTTGTCTCCTGTCGCACTGCTGGAGCCCGGGGAAGGGTTTGGGCTCCCCCAGTGATGCTTTAGATCACTCAGCTGCCTGCTCCTCCTCCCCCTCCCACCCTGCCGTGTTTGCCCAAGACCTGGTGGATTTATGGCATTGGTGCATCTTGGCTTTGGAGCACAAAGGCTGTGAAAACGCCCCAAATCCGGCTTGGCAGGAGCAGGGGGACCCTGTGCCAGCTGCTGCTCCGTGGCTCAGTGGGACTGGGACGAGGGGAAGGTGTGGGAAATCCTGCCCTCTGCCCGGATGGCTCCGGGTTTATTGATCCAGGGAGAGCCCAGGGGGCTTTTCCTCTTTTATTCCTGCCTTTGCCACCAGCTGGCTCGGTGACATTGGGGTTTGGGTTCTGTCCCTGGCTGGGCCAGACAGAGCTTTGGGATCGGTGTGAATTTGTCACTCAAATCGGGCTGTTGGCAGAAATCCTCCCCCTTTTGTCACTCCTGAGATCAGCTGATGAGAGCTGCAGCTGCTGCCCTGGGCGGGCAGGAGCTCGCTGCTCCAGGTGATCCCGTGTCCCTAAATCCCACCCCGAGCTCAGGTGAGGGCTGAGGAGAAGCTGCTGCAGGACTCGCTGTGGGTCCCTTGCAACTCGGAGCGTTCTGTGATTCCATGGCAATGACTTCCAGCACCTGGGGTTAAGGGGTTGACCTGCATAACACAGGAATAAATCCCTTTTCCTTCACCTTGGGCTGGCTCAGGGCTCTGTCATCGCCTCCCCAGGAGCCCTGAGCCGCTGGGATCCTCGGGGCTGCCGTGGGTGCTGCCAGGAGCTGGAGGCTGAGCTCTGTCAGGGCTCTGTTTGCCGTGGGGAAATGATATCTTAACATGAGCTGACAACTTAATTCTCCGGAGCCTTTCCCTGTTGCCTGTGTTTCCACGCTGGGGTGTGTGGTTGTTTTTTAAAGGAGGTGGCATTTGAAATATGAGGTTTGACAGCCGTGCTTAAGCCTGACATGACAACCCTCGTTCTTCTTACTCACAGCGAGCTCAGATTTACACAAGCCCCCAGGGACTGGTGTCTGCAGCAGAGGCAGCTCCTTCCTCCCTTCCCGAGGAGAGGCTGAGGAGGGGAGAGTTTGCTCCGAGTCCTCGTGCTGGGAGAGCTGGGCAGCAGCTCCTCTTTCGAGGCTTTGAGCTGGAAGAGAGGAGGTTTGGGCTGGAAACTGGGAAGGAATTCCTGGCTGGGAGGGTGGGGAGGCCCTGGCACAGGGTGCCCAGAGGAGCTGTGGCTGCCCCTGGGTCCCTGGAAGTGTCCAAGGCCAGGCTGGAGCACCCTGGGACAGTGGGAGGTGTCCCTGCTCATGGTGGCACTGCATGGGCTTTAAGGTCTTTTCCAACCCAAACCGTTCTGGCATTCTGAGCATCCTGCAAAGGGAACTTCCTGGGGTGCTGGGGGTCGCTGGCCAGGGAGTTGGGGTCACCTTTCCCACAGCAATCCCACAGAAATCCTCCTGCTGCAGTCTGCGGGGTCACTTCGCTGCTTCCCGCTGGATCCTGGTCCTGCATCCCTTTCTCCACAGGAATTTCATCTTCTCTTTCGTCCCGCGGGGTCTCACTGCTCCCCCTCTGTCCCCAGGTCATGCTGGCTGCGTCCTACTGGTCCCTGCTGGCCCCAGCCATCGAGCTGGCCGAGGAATCCGGCACCTTCGGAGCCTTCTCCTTCTTCCCGGTGGCCGCGGGCTTTGCCCTGGGGGCAGCGTTCGTGTACGGGGCCGACCTGCTCCTCCCAGTGCTGGTGAGTGGGAATTCCAGTGCTGGTCAGTGGGAATTCCAGGGCTGGGGAGGCTCCTGCCCTTCCTCCAGCTGCAGGGAAGAACAGCTGGAAGCTGGGCATGGATGGATTTCTCTCCCAGATTTAAGGAAGCCGTGATTTCCCCGAGCCCTGGCTGGCTCTGGCAGTGCTGGATGCAGCTTTAGGCTGGCTGAGCTCTGGTTTTTTCTTGATATTTCTGTTTTTTTTTCCCCCTTCACACTTCTGCTTTTGTTCTTTTCGCTGGCAGCACTCCACAAACAGCTCAGGTGTGACCTCGTGTCCCAGCCCAGGGCCTTCATTTGCAGGGCTGCCAACCCTGGGAGTGCTGCAAATCCAAGGAAGCAGCCTGAGACTGGTGTTAAAGAAGTAAATACATAAATAACTGGGGAGCTGGTGGATTTTTTGCAGCTGAAAACACAAGAATGGTGCAGTCCGTGAAGAGATTTCCCAACATTTCCAAGGAGATTTTTAAATTTTCGTATTTAGTTTAGTGGGGTTTTATTGGCCTGTGGCTATGAGGAAGGAGTGGGAGGTTTTAAGGAGTCTGTAGCACCAACCTTCCCCCTCCCTGGCTCTTGGAGCCTCTCCTGACAGGATCACAGGTCCAGTCAGATGCGTCCTCAGCGGTGAGGAGAATTGCTGGATATCAAAATATCCAATATATCCTAAAATCCAGGGTAAATGCTGGTGGGAGCTGAGCTGCTGTCTCCTGGCTCGTCTGCCCCGTGTGGGACAGCACCTGCCACCACACCCTCATCCCACGGGAATTCTGCTGCCTGGGACATGGAACCCAAACCATTCACATCCCGTGGCTCCCGTGGGGCTCGGCGAGGGTTTCTATCCCAAAATAATGCTGCTGCTGTGTGTTTTCCTCCTGGAGAAGGGGCTGTCCCTGTGCTGGGGTGTCTTTCCATGTGGATAACGGGCAGGATCCACCTTGTCAGGGTCTGTTTGATGCAAAACTCTGCTTTTCCTCCCGCTGGATGCCTTGGGGAGAGCTGGCAGAGGGAGGGGGCTCTGCGTCCCCTGCCCAGAGCAGCAGGAAAGGCTCCTGGAGCAGGGCAGCGGGTTCAGGATGGGATTTTTGGGATGCTTTGGGAAGGGAACAGAGACCTGGCGAGGCCGTGGGGGGATGCTGTGGGAAGGAACACGGGGAGAGGTTAAAGCTGAGCGTGTTGAGATGAAAACCAAGGAGTTGGGTGAGGCCTGAGCCGTCCCTGGGCTGGGAGCGTGGCTGCGGAGCCATCATGTCCCTTTTTTCCCGGGAGCCCTCTCCCTTTCCTGGGAGCCCTCTCCCTTTCTGGGAGCCCAGACCCTTCCCTGCGGAGCCATTTCCCTCTTTCCTGGGAGCCATCTCCCTTTTTCTTGGGAGCCCTCATCTCCCTTTTTCTTGGGAGCCATCATCTCCCTTTTTTCTTGGGAGCCATCATCTCNCATCATCTCCCTTTTTTCCCGGGAGCCATCATCTCCCTTTTTTCCCGGGAGCCATCATCTCCCTTTTTTCCCGGGAGCCATCATCTCCCTTTTTTCCCGGGAGCCATCATCTCCCTTTTTTCCCGGGAGCCATCATCTCCCTTTTTTCCCGGGAGCCATCATCTCCCTTTTTTCCCGGGAGCCATCATCTCCCTTTTTTCCCGGGAGCCATCATCTCCCTTTTTTCCCGGGAGCCATCATCTCCCTTTTTTCCCGGGAGCCATCATCTCCCTTTTTTCCCGGGAGCCATCATCTCCCTTTTTTCCCGGGAGCCATCATCTCCCTTTTTTCCCGGGAGCCATCATCTCCCTTTTTTCCCGGGAGCCATCATCTCCCTTTTTTCCCGGGAGCCATCATCTCCCTTTTTTCCCGGGAGCCATCATCTCCCTTTTTTCCCGGGAGCCATCATCTCCCTTTTTTCCCGGGAGCCATCATCTCCCTTTTTTCCCGGGAGCCATCATCTCCCTTTTTTCCCGGGAGCCATCATCTCCCTTTTTTCCCGGGAGCCATCATCTCCCTTTTTTCCCGGGAGCCATCATCTCCCTTTTTTCCCGGGAGCCATCATCTCCCTTTTTTCCCGGGAGCCATCATCTCCCTTTTTTCCCGGGAGCCATCATCTCCCTTTTTTCCCGGGAGCCATCATCTCCCTTTTTTCCCGGGAGCCATCATCTCCCTTTTTTCCCGGGAGCCATCATCTCCCTTTTTTCCCGGGAGCCATCATCTCCCTTTTTTCCCGGGAGCCATCATCTCCCTTTTTTCCCGGGAGCCATCATCTCCCTTTTTTCCCGGGAGCCATCATCTCCCTTTTTTCCCGGGAGCCATCATCTCCCTTTTTTCTTGGGAGCCATCATCTCCCTTTTTCCCCGGGAGCCCGGAGTTCAGACAAGGGTTGGGCCACGGGGGGTTTGTAAATCGGTTCCATCTCGGGATGGGATTGCCCTCTGAGGGTGGCAGGGGTGCCGGGGGTGCCAGGGGTGCCAGTCCCTGCCAGGCCGGGAGGAGGGAGCTTCGGAGCCGCTGCTGTCAGCACGGGGAGCATTCCCAGCCTGGCACGGCTCCAGCCTGGATAACAACAACCTCTAAAAGCTTTTATCGACTCCTTATCAGCCCAGCCCTGCTCTCCTGGCAGCCAGAAGGGTGTTTTTCCTCCTGCCTCAGCCCCGCTGGAGCTGGGGCATCCCGGTGTTTGCTCGTGGCAGAGGCTCCCAGCCTGAGTGTTGATGATCCCGAGCAGCTGGAGTCGTTCCGTTCCTCACAAAAGGCAGATCTAATCTGTCACATCTCTATCTTTGCCTTTTCCCCGGGTGAAGCCTTTGACGTGTTTCTTCATCCTCCAGCTGAGGAGGAGGAGATGCTGGTGGAGGTGGGCAAACCACGCCAGGAGGTTTGGGGGTGCCATGGCAAAAACAGATCCCAGGGGCTTTGAAAAATGGGCTCTCCTTTATTTTGCCGAATCTCCTCGCATGGAGCCTCCTGTTTAACCTGATTTTTTTTAAAACAAGGCTTTCAGCTGGTGCTTGAGGAGGTTTTGGATGCAGAGGGGCAGCTGATGGGGCTGTGTGAGCCACTGGTGCCTTTCCTAAAAAGGGTCTGGGCTCAGTGTCTTCAATGCCAAGACCTAAAGCCTCTGAGGGAAAGTTTACTTAAAAATTCGGTGCAGCAGGTCCCTGATGGCTCAGGAGCTATTTTGGGTCTACTGCAAGGCATAAGAATGCTGGAATTAAGTGTTATTATTCTCATCCTTCAAATCTGTCGTGCAGCTCTGCTGACTTGGCTGGGTTTTGTTCAGAGTTTGGTATTTTATTGGGTTTTGTGATGTGCTTTTTGCTCTGGCCTCTCCCTTCTGGGGGTGAGTCCACAGGATGCCTCCAGCCTGGCTCTGGTTTTCAGGCAGCCCCTGGCTGCTTTTGCTCCTGGATTTTCACGTGCAGGTGAAAAGTGGGAGCGTTGGAAGCATCGGGAGCTGGCCGAGGGTGCAGCCCTGTCCCTGCAGGGGTTAAAGCTGTGTGGATGTGGCACCTGGGGACACAATCACGGTGGCCTGGGCAGGGTTGGGGGGGTTGGACTTGTTCTCTCAGAGGGCTTTTCCAGCCTGAGTGATTTCGTGATTCTCTGTGAGCTGCCTTTGTCTCGCAGCTGCTGAATCCCCAGGATCTGTCCGGGCGTTCCCGTGGAATTCTGAGGGTGTTCCCAAGCTCACAGGGGTGGGTTGGGGGGGGCTTTGGGTGCAGTGGAGCCCCTGGGGCTTCCAGGAGCTCCCTGGCTCCTGCCTTTTCTGGATCACAGCCCTTCAGCAGTCCCCTGAGCAAGCAGGAATTCCCTGCTGGGACTGGCACACGGGCAGGGAGAGGGAGGAATGCAGCTGCTCCTGGTGGGAGCTGAAACCCCCGTGGGCTGCCCCAGCCCTGCCTCAGCTCCTGCTCTGCCCACTCTGCCTGACTTTGCTGCCATCATCACTAAATAGGATAATGAGGCTTAATCAGCCTCATCTCCTCTCCCTCCAGGCTTCTCTTTCCTCGGGAGCATCTGTCTGCGCAGGGAAGCAGCTCCATCCCTCCCCTGCGGGATCCCATGGGTGCTGGGTCTCCCTTGGGAGCTGCTCCTTCCCAGGGCAGGGAGAGGAGGGCAGAGGCTGCAGGAGCAGCAGGAGTTAATGAATAATCCAGGGAAAGAGCTGCTGGGCCATTACTCAGCTCCAACCAGGAGCCTGCCAATACTTGGGGTGTAAAAGATGATCGGGGAGGGAGGATGGGGAGCCAGGGCTGTAATTCCAGCCTGGAAATCCCATCTCTATTGGCTTTGATTTTATTTTTTTTTTCTCTTGACTGCTGGATACAGGTTTGGTGGTTGTTTTTTTGCTCCTGAGTACAGAGGAAATCAATAAAACCTCATGTGATGGGCAAAGCATTCCTTGGATTTAAACAGTGGCTGAAGTGCCTTTTAAAAGCCTTTCGTGGGGTTGGTGTTTATTCCATAGGTGCCGGTGCTGAGCCCTCATCCCACAGAACCAGCACAGCCAAAATCCCTCTCTGGGCTGCAGGAATTGTGTTTCACACCTCTCTTGGGAATAATTCGGGCTCTGCCTTGCAGCTGCTCCAAGGTTTCCCTGAGCAGGGTGAGATCTGCAGCTCCTCAGAGCAGAGCAGGAGTGAGGATGCTCCTGGTGGGAGCTGAATCCCCTTGACCCCCTCCAAACAGAATTTCTTGGTGCTCCTGCCCTTTTCTGGATGTGCAAATCGTGGCTTGAAAGCTCTTTGGGAATCTGGTTTGGGACTGGATGTTTTGCACAGTGAATTTTGGGCTATTTTGGGCAAGAACTCTTGGGAAGGCTTTGAGAGCTTGATAAACAGACCCAGGGTTCCTCTCCTGTCCAGCGATGGTGTCTGCCTCAGAATGTGCCTTCAGGATGAATATTTTGCCTTCTAAATCCATGCAAGTCCCTTTTTGGGAGAGAAAGCTGGGGACAGCACATGGATGAGGCTGCAGGAGGAGGAGGAGGAAGAGGAAGGACCATCAAGGTGTAGCTGCACATTGTTTAAAATTGCAATTTTTTTCTCAGGGCTTAACTGATGCCTAAAAGGCTTTTAGGCATCAAAACCACAGCTGGATTAGACCATGGGAAGCATCTTTTTTGGGAGAGGGGGCGCTGGGAAGTGATTGCTGGTACAGACCCACATTTCAAGAGGAGTTTCTTCCTGGGAAGAGTGGCAGGCGTTGGAAGGGGATGGAGTTCCCATCCCTGGAGGTGCCTGAGGAAAGCCTGGATGTGGCACTCAGAGCTCTGGGCTGGGGACAAGGTGGGGATCAGGCACAGGGTGGACTCTGTGATCTTGGAGGGCTTTTCCAACCTCAGTAATTCCGGGATTTTGGGATTCTCTGCTTGGTGGGACAAGGCAGGGCAGTCACTGCTGCCGTGGGTGCAGTTGGAGGATGCTCTGAATCCTCCTGTCCGTGCTCCCACCTCCAGAGCTGGGAAGCTGCTCCTGCTTCTCCCCCTCGTGCCTGGCAGGGAGCTGGATTTGACGGGTTCATTATTCCAGGAGGCAGGGAAAACGTGGAGAACGTGCGGGGTCTCGCGGCTGCTGTTGATTTATCATCGCAATCCAGGTTCCTCTGATGCAATTTGCCGGCTCCTGCGGGATGTGCCCAGCACACATTCCCGTTTTAATGTGCTTCTTCCTGTTCAGCTGCGACTCCTAGGAAGTTAATTAGCTGCACATCCTCACTGCCGGGCTGGGTGGAGGGTTTTCAACCCGGGGGTTGTGGATTTTCTGCTTTGTGACGTTTCGGAGCGTGGGGCTGCAGGAGTGGAGCCTTTCCCTCCTGGAGGGGGAGGATGGAGCTGGGGGCTCCTGCCTGAGCCCCAGCCTGGCTCCTGCATTCCTGCTTTGCTCAGATTTCCTTCGCTCAGGGCAAAATAAACAGCAGCCCTGGTGTTTGTTTGGTTTTGTGGAGCCCTGGCCTTTTCCACAGGCTGCGGGAGGAAGGAGGGATCCGGCTCTGAGCGTGAAGGAAGGGAAACTTTGTTTTTTGGGAACGTAGCAAAGGCTTCCATTGGGAAACATCCTTCCCAGAGTTACCTGGGCATGGTTTTAATCATTTATCTATTAACCCCAACCCAGAGGTTATAGATCCATGGGGGATTGATCCCTGTCTCCTGTCCCAGGTGGGATTTCAGCCATGAAAATCCCTGGTGCTGACCACCAAACCAGCCCATGGGATCTTCTGAAAGACTCAGAAGCCCCAAAGGTTTCTTTTTAATCCATTTATCCATAGGATCCATGGAAAACCTGGCTGCTTCCCATCCCTGCCCCTGTGCTGTGGTTTAGTGCTGGAAATCCAGTGGTGGCTGGAAAAGTTGGAATTATTTGCCAAAAACCCCCACAAAATCGTAATTATCCTAATTTCTACCAAAGCATTTCGTTTTATTAATAGAGGTAAAGGCTTATTTACTGCCACAGTGCAATTTGTCAGCTGCTCTTAATTAGAATTCTCTCTCATTATGCAAAAAGCATTTCATAAAAAGATTATTTGGGAAGCCCCAAAGCTGGAGCTGCAGAGCTCCTTGATTCTGAGTCAGGGTTAAATTCCCTCCCACCCTGGTCAGGTTTATGGGATCTGGAGTGGGGTGGGGTGAAAAAATCCCTCTGGAAAAAAGCAGGGACCGAGAAAACCTGGCTTAATTCTTCATTCCACGAGCTCCTGCTCTGGATACACCTCTCTCCAACATTCCCTTCTCCATCCTGTGCCTCTTTCCCCCTGGAGCAGGAATTGCTGTGGAGGCTGCTGATGTTCCACGGGCTTTTTCCTCCTCCTGGCTCAGCCTTTGCTGACTGGATTTCGATTTCTGTTTGGGCCTGGCTCAGAACTGTAAAAGAGAAGTTTCCCAAAAGGAAGAGCACAAAAGGATCTCCTCCATCCCCTCCCTCTGACTCCTGCACGAGTCCCTGTTTATCCAGAGCCACGGATGCTCCGGGTGCTTCCCCAGCTGTTCTTTGATCTCAAAATGTGCCTTTGAATTTGCTTGAAGCATAACCCCAAATTAATTCCTCCACGGTGAAAGGCAAACCTGCCATTAAAATGTCAGGGAAAGCAGCACGAGAGGTTCTGTCGTTGGCTGGGGGAAGGCAGGGAGAGGGAAGCTGCTGCCGTGGGGATCACGGGGGAAAACACATCCCCACAGGTCTGGAGCTGCAGGGTAAACTCTGACTCAGAGCTGTGTGCTCCTGGGAGCTGCACAGAGCCAGCTCTGGGCCTGCTGTGTCCCCAGGGAGGACAATTCCCAGGGGGGACAATTCCCAGGGAGGACAATTCCCCAGGGAGGACATTCCTGGATGGTGAGGTGGGACATTCCTGGATGGTGAGCAGCTGCTGTGGGATGCTCGGTGGCCCCTCAGCTCGTGGCTGCTGGTGAGGGGTGTAAACCAGGTTTGCTCCTAATCCAGTGTTTTTTGGTTTTTTTTCCATCCCTTTTAATGGGCTGAGGAGCTGCTGGAGAGGAAAACGCTGCTGGGAAATTTGGGAGAAAATTTCCTTTCTGCTCTGGGGGTGTCTCTGCCTTTGTCCCCCTTTTTTGTGGCTGGGGGTGGCCTGGCTGTGTCCTCTGGGGCTGTGGCACTCTCGGGGGGGGAAGATCTCCGTGCTGTGTTTTCCTGTCCCCCCCATCCTGCTCTGGTTGTCACCAGGGTGGTGGCAGTGGTGGGGCTTCGATCTGCGGGGCCCAGGTGTCGGAGTTAACGGGGCTGAAACACTGAAACACGACTGGATCAGTCTCCCCTTGGCCCCTCAGGGGATCTGCAGGCTTGGAAAGGCTCCCAAAGGAAAGGAATTTATGCCTGGAAGTGTCTGAGGCCAGCTTGGACAGGGCTTGGATCAGCCTGGGCCTGTGGAAGGTGTCCCTGCCCGTGGAATGGGATGAGCTTTAGGGTCCTTCCACCCCAAACCATTCCATGATGCCATGAGAAGTTGTTTGGCTTCTCCTTGCTGGTGGTCAGGAAGTGCCTTGTCCCTCGTTACACCTCTCCTGTAATGAATGAAGGCATTAATTGCACTCGGTGAGGAGAAGGAAAGGCCTCTCCTGTGGGTTTGTTGTGGAAGGTGTCGGGGGCTCCCCGGCTCTGCCAGCCCGGCAGAGGAGCCGGTGTCTCTGGGGGTTTTGGTGCTGTTTGTTTGCTGGTTTTGGGTAATTCTGAGCTGGGCAGGATGTGGAGAGGGGCTGAATCCCAGAAAACACCCCCTGGGCTGCTCCTGCAGGCTGGGGTGTGGGAGAAAGGGCTGATGCTGCTCCCTCCGTGCTCCGAGGCCTCGCTCACGTCCGCAGGGATGCCTGAGGATCCAGAGGAAGCCGTGTGTTAAAATAATGGGATTAGGCACTGCTGGCACGGTGGGGCTCTTCATCCCAGGGCTGATGGATCGCTGCCTGAGCCCTGCTGCATCCTGCCAGAGCTCCCACAGCCCAGAGCTCGCCCTTCCCCATCAACTCCCCCTGCAGAATCGGTGCTGAGGGGATACTGGGGAGGAACGAGCTGATGATTGAAGGTTTGTTTGCTTTTTCGCTCACCCTGGCAAAAAGCCTGTGAAAATCCACGGTGGGAAGAGGGGTGGAACTGGTCCCAGTCAGGGTTTAATCAACGTGTGCAGGAACAGCTCCTGTTGATCCCGTCTGGGGCTCCGAGGGTTATTGCAAACAATTAAAATCTCATATTGTGGGGCTGCCTCCGTGGCACAAACCTCTCTGCCACGTCCTGCTGAGGGTGCTGGGGATGTGAGGAAAATACCCCTGAGGAAAATACCCCTCAAGATGTGGCTGGAACAGGCAAATCTCCTCCCAGCAAACAACTGGGAGTGGATCTCCATCCTAACTGGTTTTGCTGGGCTCAAATTCTTCGCTTGGAGCAATTATTCTGTTGAAAAATGAATGTGCTGGTTGTGGTTGAGGTTTTTCCAGGATTCCTGGTGGGAGGGAGGTTGGTGACAGCAAACTCCTGATGTCGCAGGGATGGGGTTTGTTTGTGGAAGAAGTTGTTTGGCTTTTTGGCAAAAGCAGGGAAAACATTCCTGGGCTTTTGTTTTTGTCGTGGCAGAGGTTATGAAAGCCAGCCCTCCCTTGTGCCTCGTCAGGCATCACTTTTGGGAAGGAACATCCCAGGTTTCCCGAGGAGCCTGGGAATTGCCAGTGCATCCCCTCCTCCTGTGCCCCCAGCCCAGGTGCCAGCAGCTTTCCTGCTGTGTCACCTCCCTCTGGGAAAGGGAAAAGCCCCAAATGTGCCAGGGAGAAAATCCATGGGTTTATTTTGAAGAGGAATGTTGTTTGAGCCGAAGGGTGGATTGGGCTGTGCCCATCTCCCCCTGTGGGGCTGGTGCCAGGGATGTCCCTGTCCCTTTTTTGGGGATCCAGCCGTGCTGGGCTGGCTGGGGCAGCTCCAACATCCAACACTGGAAAGGCTGTGGGATTTTTCCCTCCCATTCCTGATTTTTCAGGGTTTGGGGGGATTTTTGGTAGCTTTGCCTCCCTCCTGCTGTGCCAGCCCGGGGGTTCTGCTGCCAGCTCAGGGCTCTGCTGCACATTTGGCACTGCCAAGGATCTCCATCAGCCGGCAGCTCCCCAAAGCTGGGGCAGCTCCAATGTCACCCAGGGCTGTCCCTACGCTCCTGGTGACACGGAGGGAGGTGACTGACCAGAGCTGCTGCCTGCCGTTCCCAGGAATGCTGAGTGAGGGGGGGAAAAAGGGGTTTTATTCCAAGGGGCCGATCATTAGCAGGGGATAAATCGTGCTTGCCATGATGAGCCATCAGCTGCAGATAAACCCGGACCCGTTTAACTGCCCTGGCTGCGGTTTTGGGGTTTTTGGGGAGGGCTCTGCCTGCTGCCGGGGTGAGGGAGGGTTCAGCCTGCTGGGAGCTGCTCCTGGAGCAGATCTGCTGGAAAACGCTGGGATTTTTGTCTGTGGATGCACCTTGCCTTCCCAAGGAAGGCTCCTTGGCTCCTTCCAGCTGCTCGTGGGGCTGGAGATGCTGGGCGTGGGAAGGGGGAATTGCTGCCCTGGGCTCTGTCTGGGTGTGCAGCAGCAGCCCTGAGCCACCCTCTCCTCTTCCCTTCCTGCTGCTGGGCCCTGCTCTGTTATCTCTGGGTGTTATCACCTCTCGAGTGTGAAACAGGAGCCTCTGGGCCTCACCTGACCGAGGTTTTTTATTGTCCCTTATCTCTGTGCCTGCTCCCGGACAAGTTGGGGGTATTATTTTTATTCTTTTTTTAAGGGAAGCAGTGAAATGGGTTCTGTTTCTCTTTCCCATCGTGGTGCTCTCTCCATCAGTTGGTGTTTCCTGGGGCTTTGCAGAGCCTTTTCCAGGGCATTTTCCCTGTTAAAATCTGGCACAGGAGGAGCATCTGTGACCTTCCTGGACAAGCAGCACCTCCAGCTTTGGGACTGAGTGATTTCCCCAGATCACTCTCAGTCCGTCACTATTTCTCTTTGAATTCGTTCTCCTCCCTTGGCCAGGAGGAGAAGAGCAGATCATTTCTCAGAGGTGTCACTCTCCAGTTCTTTTTTAAAATTGGCTTCAGATCAATTAAAATCTTGGGCTGGAGGCTGCTGGGCAGGGGGATGTGATCCCAAATCCTTGCTTTGCCTAAAAGGATATATTTTTGGTTTTAATCTAAAATACCCATTTTTTATCAAAAAGGATCCCCTTTTTCCCATATAAAGGACACCTTTTTTCCCTTCATAAAGGACATTTTTCTCCTCATTTGCTTTTCCACACAGGGCCAGGCCAGTCCCACAACTCCTCCCCTGTCACTCCAGGAGCAGAGGAGTGCCATGGGAGCTCCCACATCCCAGAATAGTTTTCCTCCAAGTTCTTCCTGTCCAAATCTCTCCCTGCCTCTCGCTTTTCTGCAATAATCAACCCCCGTGGTTATTTCAGCCGACGCTAATTACTGCCATGAACTAATTAATGCCAGTTGCCTTTCCTCTCCTCTTCCCAATGTTTTTTAACCCACTGACACATTCCAATTAAGGGCCTCCTGCAGGCACCGGGCTGGGATGACTCAGAGCAGTCTCAGCTGGGATCAGTCGTGTGCTTTCCTGAAGGTCACCAATATTGTCACAAATTGTCCCCGCCAGCACGGAGGGGACCTGACCTTCCCAAATCCAGCTGAAATTGCCTCCATCTCGGTGCAGGTTTGTGGGCACCACTTTGGGTTTTGGTGTTTCTGGATGCTGCTCCCTCTCCAGGGGTGAAAATCCGTTTGGCTTGAGCAGGAGCAGGACAAGAAGGATGGAGAGAGGCTTTGGACAAGGGGTGGAGTGACAGGACACAGGGAATGGCTTCCCACTGCCAGAGGGCAGGGAGAGATGGGATATTGGGAAAAAATCCCTCCCTGGGAGGGTGGGGAGGGGCTGGGATGGAATTCCCAGAGGAGCTGTGGCTGCCCCTGGATCCCTGGCAGTGCCCAAGGCCAGGCGGGACACTGGGGCTGGGAGCAGCCCGGGACAGTGGGAGCTGTCCCTGCCATGGCAGGGGTGCAGTGTGATGAGCTTTGGGGTTCTTCCCACCCAAACCATTCCAAGGTTCTGTGATTTGATTCCAAGACTCCCTCCTTGACTAGGGAGAGCACCCTGCAGCAGGATGAGCCCCGGAGCTCCCATTCCCAATCCCTTCATTCCTTATCCAGGTGGAGTTCCCCTCTTCCTTCCCTGTGTCCCACCATCCAGGTTTTCCTGGGAAGCTCCTCGGTTCCTCCCCGCTCTCCCAGCTGCTGCAGGTGATCCCAGCTCGGAGCTGGAGCTGTGCTGGGAGGGCTGGGGAGCTCTCCCCTCTCCAGAGGGATTTAATCCCAGCTCCTCGGGCTGGGGAGCTCTCCCCTCTCCCAGAGGGATTTAATCCCAGCTCCTCGGGCTGGGGAGCTCTCCCCTCTCCAGAGGGATTTAATCTCAGCTCCTCAGGCTGGGGAGCTCTCCCCTCTCCCGGAGGGATTTAATCCCAGCTCCTCGGGCTGGGGAGCTCTCCCCTCTCCCAGAGGGATTTAATCCCAGCTCCTCGGGCTGGAGTCGCTGGGTTAGAGGAGGTGAGAGCTCCCCGGCTGAACTGCAGATACGTCATTAGTATTAATAGCCCTGCTCAGACTCATTATGCAAATGAGGGGAGAGGAGCCAGTTGAGTTATTCATCTTTAACCTTTATTTTGGTTTAGTGTGACCCCCGCAGTGAGGCTCCTGTTACCAGCCTGGCTCAGGGGCGCTGGTTTATTCTGCTGCCCTCAACCCAACAGCTACACCCCTGTTCCTGGGGGTGATTCCAGGTGATCCCAGCCCCGCCATCCCTCCCTGTGAACGCTCCTGGGGGGGATTCCCAGCCCTGCAGGGAGAAGGGGGCTCGGGGTCCTGCTCCCCGTGCACGGCTGGGGCTCCAGGTCACAAATCACTGCCACGGACACGTTCCCTCCTCCCAGCCGTGCTCTTGTGCCTCTAATCCCACAGTTCTTCCTGGTTTTGTGGTGCCTGGGGGGTTTGAGGAGTCTGAGGACATCCAGGAACACCGACCTGGATTCTTTTTTATCAGGAGCTGTGGTGACAGGACACAGGGAAGGAATTCCTGGCTAGGAGGGTGGGGAGGCCCTGGATCCCTGGCAGTGTCCAAGGCCGGGTTGGACAGGGCTTGGAGCACCCTGGGATGGTGGGAGGTGTCCCTGCCCACTGCAGGGGTGGCACTGGACGGCCTTTAAAGTCCCTTTCAAGCCCGAATGACACATCTTGGTGCAGTGGTGAGGCGCTGCTGCGACACATCCCAATCAACCCAAACCGATCCCAGTCGCTCCCAACCCCCCGGGTGCCAGAGGATGGGGCTGGGAAGGGGGGCTGAGGGGCAGCTCTGGGGCGTGCTGACGTGTCTGTGTTGCCTTGCAGGGGTTCAGTGGCCCTTCCCACGCCGCGCTGGCGCTGAGCTGCGAGCCGCGAGCCGAGAAGGAGAAGCAGGAGCAGGAGCGGGGCCCTGGCCGGGCTGGCGGGAGCGAGCCGTGCCCGCAGAGCGAGCTGTCCATCCGGATAGGTAGAGCTGGGCTCCAGCCAGGCAAGCATCCTGTCATATACCACCCCCCGAGGGCACGGAGAGCCCGCTGTTCCCTGGCACCGGGGCTGCCTCGGCTGGCACCGAAATTCCAGCGGTTTTCCCGCGCCCGTGCCGAGGGCTCCTTCCCTTCCCTTCCCTCTCCGGGTCTGTCCCTCTGCTGCCTCTTGTTCCTCCAGGTTCTCCTGCAGCTCTCAAAGCCACTTGCACTGTCTGGGCCATGAATTATTGATCAGGAGCTCTCTGCTGTGCTGGCGGAGTGAAATCCTCGGGTTATTTCCAGCCTGGGCTCCGCTGACCCTGCCCGGTTCTGCCTCTGCCCCTCCTCATTCCGGGGGTGAATCCAATTGTAGCTGCCAGAAGGTGGAACACAAGGTCCTGCTGGCAGCTCTTTCCTCCTTAAACTGATTTTAAAGAAGGAATTTTGGGTGCCTCTTTGGGCTTCTCCAGCCCCAGGGCGTGTTTGGGGTGGGTGGTGGGGACACATCCCCTGAGACATCACAACTGGCTCTTCCTCCCCTCAACAGCTTTCCAGGAGGCCAAGAAAATGTAATTCAGTAAATTAATTTTATTTCTCCTCTGATCATTTGGTTGGAATCGTGGTTTAAAACATCACGAGTGCAGCTGGGAGCAGATTGATTTGAAGGAATGATCCTTCCTTTTGCACTGCTCCCCTCTTAAATCAGCCTCTTTTATTTAACCACATTGCTTAATTACACGTTTCCTAAAGTGCTGCAAATCCTCAGGATTTGGAACAGCAGCCTGGGTTTCTCCAGAGGGATGGGAGGATGTTTTGTGCTCGATGCAATGAGCTTTGCATCCTCCTCGTCCCTCGGAGGCAGCTGCAGGGGGGTTGATGTTTCTGTCAGGTGGAAACTTCCCATCTCAGGTGCAGTTTAATTTTATTTTTCGAGGGAAGGAAGGAGTGCTCGGCCCTGCAGTTCTCAGCAGCTCGAGCTGCCGAGGTTTTTATGTTTTCATCTCCTTTTACTTGCAGACAATAACAGTGCAAATGGTTTTGGGAATTGAAAATCTCCATTAGGCTTTGTTGGTTTTTTTTTCCCTCTCTCTGGGGAAATGGTATTAAGAACCTACAATACATTAATTCTTTTATTTTCTTTTACTTTTTTCTCCCCTTTCTTTCTACTGAAATAAACTCGGCATTTTCACAAGATACCCTCAGCCTTCCAAGAAAGCTGCTTTCCCCAGAGCTGGGTAGTGCTGCCTGGGCTCTGGGGAACGCTCTGGGAACATAATGGGTGTTTTCAAAGTCTAATGGGTACTAAGTGGAACATTTCAGGCTTAATCACTGTTGAATCATTGACCCTTCCTTCATATTTACATCTTTTTAAATCGCTAAAGCTGTGAAAACAAAGGAAAATCCCAAAGCAGCAGCTGCCTTGTTCTGCCGTTGCCTTCAGCCCTGGGGATGGATGGGGGTGAGGAGCAGGGAGCTGGGATGGGCATGGCTGGGAAATGTGGGAGCCTGCATCTCTCCAGGGCCCTGCCTGTGTGTCTGAGGTCTCGTGAGCAGCTGGAAATGCGTTTTTAGCGTGGCTGCGAGAGGGTTTGCAGTGTGCTCATGCTCAGAGAGGATCCTGGTAGCTGTCACCGAGCCAGGAGGTTTCCTTCAGACCTGGGGAGAGGGAGCTGGAGGGAAGGTGGGAGTTGGGCCTGTCCCTCGTCTGCTCTGGGGGGGCAAAAAAACCTCATTCTGCTTTTTTTCCCCCTCAATCAGCAGCGTTTTGGGCTGGTGGGAGGTGTCCCGTAGCAGGGGGTGGAATGGGATGAGCTTTAAGCTCCCTCCCAACCCCAACCATTCCATGGCTGCTCTTCCCCCTCATCCCAAATGCTTTGGGTTTCCATCGCTCGTGTTTGCTGGGGCTCTGCCCCCTCTGCTCCAGCCCCTCTCCAGCCTGTCCTGAATAGAAATTAGACTTTTTGGGAGTTGCTGAAAGCTGGCTGTGCCTCGTGGGTGCCTGCAGGAAGGTGTGCGTGTCCCTGGGAAGTGCAGAATGGGTGGATTCGCCCTGAATTGCGCTGAAAAGTCTGTCTAGACGCTGTTTGATGAGTGGGATAATCACCAGGCTTTAATTACTCCAAGGGAGAGAGAATCCAGCCTTGTCTCTGATAGCTCTGGCTAGGCAAGGGCTGTGGTTTGTGTTTCTGTGCTTTGGAGCTTTGGGGATGCAGCAGGGGGGGTTTGTTTGTTCCCTCGGGGGCAGCAGCAGTGCCCTGGGTGGGCTGTGCCCCCTGCCCTGCTCCCCAGCCCCTCCTGCTGCCTTCTCCAGCAGCTAAATCCAGAGGAAATGCCTGGGGCAGGGTCACCGCGGGGCTGGAGGCCAGGCCTGACCCCGCTGTGTGCTGGGGCACTTCCCAGAAAGGATTTGCAGGAGCAGAGCACCTGGAAACCCGAGCTGTGACTCAGGGCAGCTGCCTATGGAACAGCCGATGCCTCGGCCCGGCCTCCTGCTGCTGCTCGAGATCCCGATCCTGTTCCTGAGCTCAGTGGGAGCTGCTGTTCCCAGTGGCCTCCTCCTCTCCCTGGAACATTCCCACTGCTCCACTGCGGCTGGGGGAGCTCTGGGAAGGTGCTGGGGCAGAGCAGGGCACGGCAGTGTGGGTGCAAAGCTGGATGGAATCCCAAATATCCCTTTGGTGCCCGGCTGGGAGCGGCCTCGGTGCCCGGCTCAGCTCCAGGGAGGGAAGGACAGCGGGAATTTCCGTGCTGGCTGCTGCCCCAAACTCCAGATTCATGACTGAGGAAGCACCAGGAGGAGCAGCAGCGTCTCTGCTGCTCGTCTCCCACCCCAGAGCCAGGGATGTGTGTCTGTCTCCTGGAGCATGGAGTGACAGGACAGGGAGGAACGGCTTCCAACTGACAGGGAGTGGGCTTGGATTGATGTTCGGGAGAAATCCTTCCCGGGGAGGACAAAACCCTTCCCTGGGAGGGTGGGGAGGGGCTGGGATGGAATTCCCAGAGCAGCTGGGGCTGCCCCTGGATCCCTGGCAGTGTCCAGGGCCAGGCTGGACGGGGCTGGGAGCAGCCTGGGGCAGTGGGAGGTGTCCCTGCTCGTGGATCTACTGGATCATCTTTGATTTCCCTTCCCAGCAGCCCGTTCCCTGATCCCGTGGTGCCTGTTGTGCCTCTGGCTGCAGGAGTGTGAGGTCTCTGATGTTACTGAAGGGAATCAGGGCTTGCTGCAGTGACTCACTTGGCTTTTGCTGGGCTGTGATTTAGGAAATGGTGCCCTGGCATCGCTGCCTGGCTGCTCAGGGAGTGCATCCAGATGGATTTATGAGCTGGGGAAAGGACCCCATGTTTGCAGGAGCGGCTGGAAGAAATGCAATTTTGTTAAACTCGTTACTTAAATGAGCCGGGAGCTCTGGGGGCTCCACACAGAAACCTCATTACGCAGAAATTGTATTTTTTCCGCTTAAATTGGAGCTGCTGCATCAAATCTGAGGCCCGGGTGGGGATTTGGCTGGGGAAGCCCTGGAGCAGGGGACACCCCAAGGCCAGCCCTGCTCTGGTGCCAGGACCTGCTGGGCCCCTTTCAGCATCACCCCCTCCCTAAGCTCGTTTTTCCCAATTTTTGCTGTATTTTTCCCCTCTAAAGGAAGTTTCTGTGCACCAGGGCTGCACAGGAGGGGAAGCAGAAGCTGCTCATGTAGCATCTCTCGTTTTATCAGAGCACTGAAGTGTGCTGGAAGGAGCTGGGGAGATAAAGGGAGGCAGAACCCCTTGGGAACCAAGACAAAGAGAGAGTCTGAGCTGAATTTTGGGCTTGGCACTGATGCTTGAGGCAGCACATCAATGGGGCTTGTCCTTAGAGCCAAAAAATCCCTGTTTTTCCCTGTTACTACTGGATGGAGCATCCGGTTTCAGGAATTCCAGCCTTGTCCCAGCTTTTTTTTGTCCTGATCTGTGCTGAGGGGAAAACCTCCACAGAAATGCCCAGCTCCCCTCCCCGGGGCACGGGCAGGCTGCTGCTGCTCAGTCTGTGAATTTTCTCCTCATTCCCTCCCTCCCTGAGCAGAAGCAGCGGCCGTGAGGGGGAAATGATGGATCCAAACCCTCGGGATGGATGGGGGTCGTTCAGCCAGAGCCTCCTGTGTGCATCCACAAGGTTCATTAGGCCCTTGCAGTTTATATAACACCAAACTGCTTCTCAAAAATGGGCTCTTCCCCCGTTTTCCACGGTCCTGGCTCTGTCTGTGGTAACTCTGACACGTTCACACCGTGCTCCTTCCGGAAAACGGCCGCCCTCACAAGCCATCAATTCATTTGGAGGCTTCAGAGCCAGCCTGGGTGATAAATGCCCGTGGCAGTGTCTGTATTGATTAAAAAACATCCTAATGCCCCTTTCTGAAGCGTTTCAAATGGTTATTGACCATCCCTGTCAGCCTGGGTTCCGTGCTCGGCTTTTATAGTCCGGACTAAATGTGGATTTATGGACCCAGAGCTCCGAAGAAATAAATGAAATGGGGGCACGTGATTCCTGCTGGAGTGATGAAATGCCTGCTTCGCTCTGAGATCCGTACCCCCATCAGTCCAGCCCCAGCTCTGCTCCTGGGATCAGGAATTTTGACTTTACAGGGCTCAAATCCCCCCTGGTGTTTGCTCTCCTTTGCTTCTCGGATTTACTTGTGGAGTCCCAGCTCTGCAGTGAATGAAGCACCCAGAGCAGGTTGTTCTGGATATAAAGCAGCAGGATTTCCAGCTGCAGGCTGATCCCTCAGGAAATGCCAACCTGTGGCCTTGCAGAGGAGAGCCTGGCTCTGGGGGAGCTGGGCCGTGTCCAGGGGCTCTGCAGGTGGGGTCTGTGTGCTGTGCAGCCAGTCTTTAATTCCAGGGGGATTTGTTCACCCTGATTAAACTCTGAGGGATGAGCTGGGGAGGCCCCACGCTCTTGGAGGCTTTTTGTGGGGCTTGTGGCCTCTCAGAGGAGCCTTTTCCCAGATGGAGCCTGAGCTCCATCCCCTGCTGTCGAGGAGCTTTAATTTCCTGGCTGCACCTCACAGCCTGTTAAATGCTGCAGCTGGATGAGATAAATCCCTCGAGCTCCTCTCCGTGCCCAGCAGCTCTGGTGGCTCCTGCGTGGTGCTCGGGGGTGACAGTGGGACAGAGAGTGTGGCAGCCACGTGTGACACTGCTGCTGTCACCAGCCCTCCAGAAACCCCTCCTGATTTAGGGAGCTCAGGGTGAGGAACCTCTCCAGGGCTGTGCCTGCATCCACCCTCTGCCTTCCCAGGGTGATTTAGGAGCAGCTGGAGGGCTGAAATCCTGGCTCAGCCCCATTCCAGAGGCTGGGACAGGGATTAGCACCAGCAAATCTTGGGAGAAACTTCACCCCAGTGCAGCTGCTCTGGGGAAACCCTGAAATTTCAAGGTTTATTAAACCAAACCAACAATTGGTTTGCTGCAGCCCCTGGAGTGGGGCTTGGTTTGGCTCCATTCAGCCAGCACAGGAATTAATTTATTTGCTGGAGATGGTTCTTCAGCTGGATGGGGATGGGAATAATTTGAAGTCAGCCTGAGGAAGCTTTGGAGGAGTGGAATGAGAAGCAGGAGCTGGGACTTGTGGGGAGATCAGCAGCACTGCTCTGAGGGAAAGGGATGAACCTGCAGTCAGAAAAAAAGGGCTGGAATCCCCCAGATTCCAACTAAACAACCAGTGTAAGGATAGGGAGGTGTGGAAAAAGCCATTGCCCAGCTGTGTCCATGCAGAGGGACCGTGGATGGAGGGTGTGAGGTGGGAAATGGGCTGGCAGGGCAGGGGAGCAATCCCAAAATGGAGCTGTGGGGGCACTGCAGTGGTCCTGAGGTCCTGGCTCTGTGTGGAACAGTTTGACCGAGTCCTGGAGACAGAAATAGAAATATTTAAAATTACAGTAATTGTAAATCTGCCTGGTTCTGACCTCCTTGCAGGTGCCCTGCTTCCTTCCCTGCAGTGTCCCACCCAGGGATGTGTTTAGGTCCAAAAAAGCCTGAGCTGCTTTGGGATTTTGGCTCCTCCCTGTGCCTGGTGGTGGTTTGGGTGCTGGGATCACCCTGGCTCTGCTTCTGCTTCCTCAGCTCTGAGCACCCCCAGACCTCCTGGGCCTTGGGGTGCAGAGAGGGGCTTGGGGGGCACCGTGGGCTGTGTTTTATTCCCTAAAAGCACCCAGGGTCTTGGCAAGGCTGCACAAAGGGTTCCTGAGCTGCTGGGGGGTGACAGCACCCACTGGCACCCCTGGGCCCTCTGTGGAGCTGGAAAAATGAATGAATTTCCCTCTGCCCTGGGAAAATGGGGAAATTCCCATCTCGGCTGGGATTTGGGGCGAGCTCTCCCAGCTGGTTTTGCTCTCACGCACCAGTTGAGCTCCAGTTTGAACCAGAAGCATGACTGGGGAGCTGCTGGGGGGGGCAGAGCTCCTGCTCCCTGGGGCTGGGATCCCTTTTCCTCCTGCAGGAGCAGCTTTCCTTTCCCTGAGTGCCTGCTCTGCTGTGATTTGTGCTGTGATTTCCTTCCCACCTGGTTTCCAGTTCCACACGTTTCCCTTGCAGCTCCCGGTGTCCTGAGCACGTTGTTCATGTCCAGGCCTCTCTTTTAGGCCCTTGCCCGTGGTATATGGCACAGGATGATGGAATATGCCTTTTCCCTAAAAATCAATGCTTTAGCTCCTCCCCCCTCCCACCAGGAAGCTCTCCCAGATACAAGTATTGATTGTGGAGCTAAAAGCCATGTTTAGATCATAATTGCCCTTTAAATCAGTGGGGTTGGGGGGTTTGCACCATAATTGCTCTTTAATTCAGTGGGGCTGGTGGGTTTGGAGTCTAATTATTTTTTAATTCAGTGGGGCTCATGGATTTGTGCTCTAATTGCTCTTAAAATCAGTGGGGCTGGGGGCTTTTCACTCTAATTATTCTTTAATTTAGTGGGGCTCGTGGATTTATGCTCCAATTCCTCTTTAATTCAGTGGGGCTGGGGGGTTTACCCTGGAATTCCTCTTTGAATCAGGAAGTCCCACATGGTTCCAGGAGGATTTTTCCCCCTTG
The DNA here is from genome assembly GCA_013397845.1 of Melanocharis versteri. Taxonomy (NCBI): domain Eukaryota; kingdom Metazoa; phylum Chordata; class Aves; order Passeriformes; family Melanocharitidae; genus Melanocharis; species Melanocharis versteri. Next base: position 73,571 of record VZTG01002911.1, on the reverse strand, counting down.
GAAGGCAGAAGCTCTGTGAGGGGCAGAGGTAACGAGGGCTCTGCTCTGAGTCCCTGCTGCCAGAGAGCACCAAGGCTGTGATCAAGGCTTTGTTGGCCTCTTCAGTGGATTTATTTCATTCATTTTATTTCTGCAGTGGATTTATTTCCTCTGAATTTCCAGCCTCTCCAGCCAAGGAGGGAGCTCCTGCTGGTGCCGTTCCTGATTTGGGAACCCTGGCTCAGATCATCCCCCCCCCTTCATCCTCCTTCCCTTCTGCAGCTCTGGAGCAGCTGCTCTGCCTCCAGCCTGCCTGGTGCTGCATCCCACAGCCACCCCTGGATCCCAGGGGGCTCGGATCAAAGGGGTTTCGTGCTGGGCAATGGGAGTGGGGGGCTGGGGGGAGCCCCTTGCCCGCGTTTGTGGCACATCCCTGCATCAAATCCCAGTTTGTGCAGCCACCGGCAGAGGTGTTGGATAAATAACCCCAATTAGAGAGGAGCTTCCTGCCTTCTGAAATGAGTTTTGCTTCCCAGCTGAGCCCGTGGAGTGGCTGAGCTGCTGGGAGATCCTGCCCATCCCAGCACGTCCCTCTGGGGGCTGGAAATGAGGTTTGATTTCAGCCCAACACGGGGCAAGCACCGTTCAGAGTGGGGTTTCCTGGGGCTCCTGCTTGTTCTCCCCCTGATTTAAAGCCTGGGATGGGAATTGCACAGGCCCAGGATGGGAATTGCTCAGGCTCAGGCTGCTGGCTGGAGCTGGCTGAGGGAAGAGGGGCTGCACGTGTGGGTTTGGGTGAGGAATGGCTGCAGCAGAGATCTCCAGCTGGGCTTTTCCAGCCTCATTTTTCCGTGAGCTGGGAAAGCAGGAGCGTGGCTGTGATGGGAATGTGTCCCCTGAGTGTCCCCTGAGTGTCCCCATCACCTGGGCATGGCACCAGTGGCCTCAGGCTGCCTGCAGGGGGGAGGTGACAGCAGGGTTTGTGCTCCGCTCCCCGGGCCCTCCGCGGAAAAACATCTTTTATTTTTATTTGGATTTTCCAAGCCCTGCTGCTTTCTCATCTGCTTCCAGCAAATCTCTTTATCTCTGAACCTGTGTTATCTGCAAGGCCCAGAGCTGAGCAGGTCCCTGCCCATCTGGGGCTCCTCCAGCAGCACAGGGATCACCCCGGGCCCCAATTTCACCCTCCTGGGTGATGCTCGACGATAAAACTCCAACCCCAGGGGCCTCTGGAGAGGGGAAGCAAAGCTGGGATTGCTTCCCTTCAAAGGCCTGGGATGGATCTGTGGCAGCAGATGGTGTGAGCTGCCTGAAAGTCGGGATGAGGCAGCGCTGAATTCCCAATTAAGTGTAATTAAAATGGGGCTTATTTATTTATTTGGCTGCCAAGGGGCGTCGCTTCCCTTTGAACGAGGGGCTGGGCCCTGGTGCCTTCCCTGCTCCCAGGAGCTCGGAGGGAATTCACGGCATCTACAAGGGATGCTGGGGTTTAAAATTAATCAGGGAAATGTTTGTGGGGCTCTTTCCACCCTGGAATCCTCTCCAGGGTGGGGATTGGGGGCAGTCCCTGGTGTCCCATCTCGGGAAGAGGCAGTTTTGGGGAATTACTTCATTTTTGCTTGAAATGGGGCTCGGAGCAACCTGGGACAGGGAAAAATTCCCTGCCTGTGGCTGTGGGGTAGAACTGGATGAGCTTAAAACTCTCTTCCAACCCAACCCATTCCATGATTCCATCCTTTTCCAGGTGGAATTTGGCAGCTTTCCCAGAGGGCAGCGAGGTGGCTCAGGGGTATTGGCCGTGCCAGGGAGGTGCCAGATCCCTGCAAAATGCCCATCATTTCATGCTCCCTGTCAGTGTTTTTCTGGTCTGGGGCTGGAATTGTCAGACACATCCACATCCCAGGAGCAGGGATCAGAGGAAGCAGGAGCAGCCTGGGATGCTGGGTGCTGAGGGCTTTTCCGTGGAAAGGCAGCTGGAGGCTGTTCGAAAGGATCCTTTATGGAAAGACACGAGGCAAAGGGAAAGAGGAGGGTTTTTTTCCATGTTTTTTTCCCTTCCCGGCTGCGTGCCCGCCCCGCTCAGCGCTGTTCTGCCGGCTGAGTCATCCCTGCCTTCCCACCCCGGGCTCGGGGACATCCATGTGCTGTGGGTTCTGAGGAGAGAACAGAGCCCAGCTCCTGCTGCCATAAACCCAGAGCTGCTCCAGATCCCGGTTTTTTATGGAATGGATTTTGGGGTGGTGTTTGCTGCCCACCCCCAGCTCCGGGGCTGTGCCCGGAGCAGCGCCTGGGATTTGGGATTTGGGATTGGTGTGAGGATGGTGCTGGGCATGGTTTGTGTCCCCTCTGTGGGACAGATGTTGTCCAAGCCCTGTGTCCTTGCTGCAGGGCTGGATCGAGGGAATCCCGCTGGTTCCTGACTCCCTGGAGCCATCCCGGATTTCTGGGCTGGAGCCACAGCCTGTTTCTCCTCCTGCCAGAGACAGGAGCTCTCATTTCAGAGCTGTTCATCCCTGATCCATAAATCAGAGTTCACGGAAGGAAAAATCCCAGGCCCTGAGCCGGAGCCTCGTCTTCCCAAATCCTCCCTTTGGCCACGTCACTCCCAGCCCTGGCTTTGCTTCGCTGCTTTTATCCCTAAAATAGGAACGTGAAACATTGAACAGGGCTGGAGAGAGCTGCACTTGGAATAAACCTGGGATCCTGGCAGGAATGTGGGAAGTGTCTCCTGCTCAGCCAGCAGGGCTCTCTCCCAGTTCATTTCCTTCCCTGTCGGTGTTTTCCTGCTGCAGGTTTTTCCTGCTCCTCTGAAGTGGGAGATGGGGAACCTCCTGCTCTCCTCCCCGTGGGATTTGTTGGGATCCAGCCCCTCTGTGGGGATTCAGGGATGTGGCTGCTCAGGGTCCCATGGGAGGGATGAGGTGGGATCCCACCACCAGCTCCTCTCCAGGCTGTCCTGGTCTCTTCCCATCCCAAAATCCCTTTGAAATCCAGTTTGTGTGCAAGAATCCTGTTGTTCTGCTGGAATTTGTGGCTCGAGGGGGAGTGTGTGTGTGAGATTCCTCCAGGGGGGTGTGGTACCACCAGGATATCCCACTCCCAACCCCTCCCATCTGTGTGGATGATGGACTGTGCTCCTGGAAGCAGCCTCGTGCTTTGGTTATTCCTGGAGAACAGGCAGAAATCCAATGTGCTTGTCCCTCCAGAGGGAGCTGGGATTGATTTTGTGAGTCCAAGGGCTGAGAACAAAGGAGCACTTTATTTATTTTCCTCAGAAATCGATTCCTTGTTTTATTTCTCGGGCTCTGAGAGGGGCCTCTTTTCCCAGGCGTGTGCTCAGCCCTGCCAGGACTGGGACACTGGGACGTTGGTGCTGTTTCCCTGTGCTGGGTGGGAGCTCCAGATGTGTCTCTCCAGCTGTGGTTTTACCCCAGAGCACTGGGAGCTGCTGAGCAGCAAATGGAGGAATTCCTTCCAGGAATTGGCTTGCAAGGAGCCAGGGGGAAAGAGTTTTAAGCTGCCAGAGGGCAGGGGTAGGTGGGATATTGGGAAGGAATTCCTGGCTGGGAGGGTGGGGAGGCCCTGGAAAAGAATTCCCAGAGGAGCTGGGGCTGCCCCTGGATCCCTGGAAGTGTCCAAGGCCAGGCTGGACACTGGGGCTTGGAGCACCCTGGGGTAGTGGGAGGTGTCTCTGTGGAACTGGATGGGCTTTGAGGTCCCTTCTCACCCAAATCATTCCATAATTATGGGCACCACTCCATTGGTCACTTCCATCTCTACTTAAACCTCTGGGATCTAATGCATTTATTAAGTTATTTTAATTTTAAAATTAATTTAATTAATGTTTTTCCAGCTGAAGCCACGGTGTCCTTTTGCAATGAAAAGAGCAGCAGGTGACTTTGGATAGTGGGAATGCCAGGGGGAAAGAATGAGAGGGATTATGGAGAATGAGAATTGAGCTGCTCATCCTGTCCCTGGTTTGGAAGTGCTGGGAGGAAATGGTGAAATCCAAGTGGGAATAACCACGGTTCTGTTCTGGCATTCCAACATCTGGCATGTGTGGCTGTGTTTGTCCTGGTGGCTGCTCCTGGAGCCTGTGCCAGCCCGAATTCCTGCTCCGTGGGTTTCCATACTTCAGCCCTGATCAGAAAAAGACAGGTGGGAGGGAAGGGGAGAGGGAAGATGGGCTGGGAATAGCGTGGCAATAAATGGATTAATTCAGGGGTGTGGGGGGCAATGCCAGAGCCTCCCTGGGCAGGAGGCACGGCTGGGGTGTGTGCAGGTGTTCCTGGGGTGCTGTGGGAATGGCAGGATCTCTGGGAATGGCAGGATCTCTGGGAGTGGCAGGATCTCTGGGAATGGCAGGATCTCTGGGAGTGGCAGGATCCCCTGGAAATGGCAGGATCCCGTGGAAGTGGCAGGATCCTCTGAGAGTGGCAGGATCTCTGGGAATGACAGGATCCCCTGGGAATGGCAGGATCCCGTGGGAATGGCAGGATCTCTGGGAGTGGCAGGATTCCCTGGGAATGGCAGGAGAAGGCTTTGCCAAGCCCCCCGTGGGGCAGCACCAACCCCGTCCCCCTGGCTCCGTTATCATCCCTGCCTGGTTCCTCAACAGCTCCTGATAAAACCCCACTTCTCCTTTCCAGTGGGGAACGAGAGCGTGGTTTTCCCTGCCTTCCCTCGGAGATTCCCGTGTCTGATCCCTCTCCCAGCAGAGGCTGCTCCCTGCCAAGGCTGGAGACGCGAGCGCGGCTCAGTCTCGGAAGTGAAGTGATTAAATTAACTGGGATGTGTAAAATTTCAGCAGCAAATGATTCAGCCAAGCACTTCATCTACCGGGAGCTCTTTCAGGAGCTCTTGGAAGGGAGCAGGAATTAGTTTGCTCAGAAGGACCTGGTGCATGTAATGACACTGGACGTGGTGCCGCTGCTCCTGCCCGAGGAATTAATCCTTAAACACGGAGCCGTGAGGTCAGGGGGGGTTTGGGAATCAGTCCTGTGTGCTGCCAGCCCGTGGCACCCCCGGGACCAGCAGCACCTCAGCTGGGCCACGCGCTGTCACCACGTGTTTGTCACCCCTGGCACCTGGGTTTGGTGCTTCACTGGGAGCAGCCCTGGTGGCACTGTCACCACAAGCTCCTGCGCCTTGCTGGGGAAAATTCCCCCACCCAGTGAGGGATTGTGGGGGGTGCTGGAAGCTTCTGGGGCTCTTTTCGGGCTGGATTGTTCCTGGAGTGGTGTTTGGGGTGGGATTTGGGTGTTGGGCTCTAGGTGATGGTTGAGGAGGGGTTTGGGTGTTGAGCTCTGAGTGATTTTTTTGAGGAGGAATTTAGGTATTGTGCTCCAAGTGACATTTGAGGAATTTAGGAGTTGGGCTCTGGCTGAGGTTTGAGGAGGAATTTGGGTGTTGGGCTCTGGCTGAGGTTTGAGGAGGAATTTGGCTGTTGGGCTCTGGTTGAGGTTTTAGGTGGGATTTGGGTGTCGTGCTCTGGATGATGTTTGAGGTGGGATTTGGGTGTTGAGCTCTGGATGATGTTTGAGGAGGAATTCAGGTGTTGGGCTCTGGATGATGTTTGAGGAGGAATTTGGGTGTTGGGCTCTGGATGATGTTTGAGGTGGGATTTGGGTGTCGTGCTCTGGATGATGTTTGGGGAGGGGTTTGGGGGTTGAGCTCTGAATGATTTTTTTGAGGAGGAATTTAGGTGTTGTGCTCCAAGTGACATTTGAGGAGGAATTTGGCTGTTGGGCTCTGGCTGAGGTTTGAGGAGCGATTTGGATGTTGGGCTCCAAGTGCCATTCAGGAGGAATTTGGGTGTTGAGCTGCCTGTGTTTGGTGGTGATGGCCTGGTTTGGTGCAGGGGGAGCTGGCGGGGCTGGCACAGTCCAGGCTGGTGCTCCAGCACCCTCCTGCCTCCAAACTCATCCGGATCCCAGTCCAACTCCATCTCTGGGAGAGGCAGGAGCCAGTCCTGCTGAAGGGAACAGCCTTTCCTGGGAGCTCCTGGGCACGCCGGGCTGGGTGAAGACCCTGAACAGACCCTGACCCTCTGTGTTCCCTGAAAGCCTCAGCACTGGCAGGCAGCTCTCTGATCTGCCAGAAACGTTGGGAAATGAGTTTGTTCTTGTGGGGGCCGAGGCTGGGCTGGCAGGTTGGGGCTGCAGTCACACACCCTGCACAGGGGGATCCTGGTGTTCCCATTCCCACTGAATCCCTGGGCTCTGGAGCATGGGAAGCCTGTGCTCTCTGCTCAAGCACCCTGAGCCTTCCTAGCAGTAAATAAAAGCTATTTTTAAAAAGAAATCCTTATTTTGACCATAGTTGGGCAGCTCCACGGAGCCTCTTTTCCAGCATTTTTGTTCTCTGAGTGTAAACTTTCCAAGAATTGGGTTTTCCCAAGCTTTGGGGGCTCATTCCTTACCAGAGCAGCTTTTCCCTGGCAGTTTTATTTCCAGCTCCGGTGGGATCTGTGCTGTCAGACCTGCCAGAGGTGTGGATCCCAGGATTCCACCTGGCTGGGAGCCCGTGGGATGCAGCTTTCCCTGTACCTGTCTGCGAGGGGCTGGCAGTCATCCCCCAAGACGTGCTGTGCTTAATTACTGGCGGTAATTAAAACCTCTTCTGGAGGTGGGAGATAAGAGCAGCGTTTCCTGTGTGGCAGCAGATGCTCCCTAACACCCATCTGCTCCTCAGCATCCAGGCCCTTCTGTGCTCCCTGGAATTCCTGCTGCACTGGGAAAAGGATGAGGAAAACGAGGATGTGGGGAGGTTTTTAGGAGGAGGATGAGATGCCAGCAGGGAATGGCTTTGGTTACTGAGGGGCACTTGGACAGCAGTGGCACTGACGGCTTCAGCCCCAAGTGCTGCCAGAATTCCTTGGGAAAAGCCTTTAAAAACAGGGAAAGCTGGGGAAGACCATGGCTGGAGCCCTTGGAAAAAGCCTTTAAAACGGGGAAAGCTGAGGGAAGACATGGCTGGAGCCCTTGGAAAAGGCCTTTAAAATGGGGAAAGCTG
>VZTG01002911.1:52429-65169 GCA_013397845.1 Melanocharis versteri | reverse complement strand
GGGGACAGGGGGTGGTGCAGGGGACAGGGGGTGGCACAGGGGGTCAGGGCTGCCGGTCCTCCCTGCCTCCCTCAGCCCTCGGCCGTGGGAGATGCTCCTCCCCGGGCTGGCTGCCCTCGCATCCCCATCCCGGCTCTCTGTGGATCCATGGAGAGGCTTCCCCTCTCTGGCCCCGGTCCGTCTGTGCCACAGCAGGAGGTGCAGCCCGGGGGGATGAACCCCAAGAGCCCCATTTCCTCTCTGCTCCCAGCTAACGGAGCATCCAGGGGTTGTGGAGAGGAGCAGAGCACGGGAGCGGGGCTGGGATTGTCTGCAGAGCCCTTGGGAATGGGAGAGATTTTCCAGGTGATTCTGATTTATATCTCAGCCATGAAGGGTGAGGATTTCACTGCAATTCCTTTGTGTTCCTGGGGAAGGGAGGTCAGCTTCTGGTGTTGGCATTTTCTTTGGGAGATGGTTCCTTCTCCCCTTCCCCACGCCCAGCCAAGGGTTGGTCTGAGCTGTTCAACTCTCCCGCTTCTCCTGGGATAGCAGGATCCCAGATTTCCAGCTGCAGGTGCTGGGAATGAGGAGAGTGGGGGTGTTGTGGGGCTTGGAGGGGAATTTGGAGCAGTTTTTTTGCTGCTCTGCTGTTCCCTCCAGGTGTTACCTGTGCCTTGAGCTGCTGCTCCAGTGCAGTCAGAATTACACAACAGAAGAACATTGGAGGCTTTTCTGCCTTTCCCGTATTCATCAACACCAAATAATTTTCACAAACAGCCAGCGAGCAGCAGTTAATTACGGATTTTAATAAGTCTGTGGTGCATCCGTGCTTGGCACTGCCTCTCCTCCCCTTCTCCCACACCTCGGAGATGGGAGCTGACAAATCTAAGCAGGGGAACAGCTCAGCCCTTGGAAATTCAGCTGAAGGAAGAATCCCCGGAGCCCCCGAGGCTGGAGATCCCTCCAGAGCCCTTCGTGCTGAGGCAGAGCCTTGTTGGAAGGATGGATGTGGAAATCGATGGGGCAAAGGTGGAGGAGGAGGAGTTTAGAGCTGGGAATGATTTCCCTTCCAGCATCTCCAGCCAAGGGAGGCTCCAGATTGTCCTCGGTGAGTTTGTTCCAGCTTGGAGAGAGGAGATGTTGGGATGCTGCCTGGAGAAGGAGCCTGTGCCAGGGGGTGCCAGCCCCTCCTGCCCCCCGGGCTGTCTGCAGGGCCTTTGCAGCTAAACCGGGACTAAAACGGGTCTTAAAGCACCTCAGAGGGGCTGCACGGGCTCCAGAGCTGTGCCAGGGGGAGTTTGAGCAGCCCCACAGCCCGGAGCACTCTGAGCTCCAGGGCTTAGGGGAGGTTAAAGCCAGGCCTAAGTGGGTAGGAGGAGAAGGGCTCTGGAGCAGGTGTGGAAAACTGGAGAGCTCCGGTTTGGGTTCAGGAGCTGAGGGAGGGCAGGAGGAGGGGTTTGGAGCCCAGAGTCAACAGTGCCTCGGTCTGTTTGTGCACCAAAGCTGAGCTCACGGCTAATGCAAACAGTTTTCATTAAGAAATAATCAAAAATAAAAAGCCATTTCACGTGCTGATAAGGAGCCGGTCGGTTTTTTTCACTTCAGCAGCAGTTTAAGCCACGCTCAAAGCCATTTATCTTTTCTCCAGTGCTGGCTGCAGAGGATATGAAAAATGCAGCAGGCTGCACATATGTAATTAAACTTTTGGCAGAATCTTTGCCCCGCAGCTTTACTAAGAAATTCAATAATGATAAATCGAGTGGAATATCTAAAGGACTTTTTGTGAACAAGATTTAAAATAATGTCTGTGGCACAGAGAGTTATTTGCCACCTAATTGTCTTGGCACGATCTGGGAGCAGCCTGTCTGTGGTCTCAGCTATTCTTTACAGCCCAGCCCTTGTTCTGCTCTTATCTCCACTCCAATTTGCCATTGAGGCTTTCCTGGTTCCCAGCCAAGCCCGTGCTTATCCCTAATGAGGGTTTTGTTCCCCCAGCCCGTGTTTCCAGCTGGGAATGCTCCTGGCTGTGGGGCTGTCCCGGTGCCTCCCGAGCTGGCAGTGGTGGCATCGCTGCTCTGTAATTATCCTTTCCTTTTATCCTCTTTTCCAGCAGCACTTGGGAGTAGAGCCCGTCCCTTGAGCAGGCTCTGTGTGACACTCCTGGGAAAAGATGATGCCGGGATTGTCTCCCTGCTTTTGGTGTTGCTGCCTTTATCCCCGGGATAAATCCAGGGATAATTTGTAAGAGAGGCGATTTTGTGTTCAAACTGTCCCTCCAACCCTCCCCTCAGCACTTTCCCTGGAAAAGCTGCAGCAATTCTTTTTAATTTCCACAGGTTTTCCCTGTTTTCCTCAGCCCCGTGGCATCCCCCCCTCCTTTGTCACCACTGGCCTTGGAGAGGCTTCAGATATGCTTGGAAAAGGCAAATTTTCATCATTTTTCCCCCAATAGGAGCCAGCAGACTGATTAAAAATAACATATAAAATACAAAATTATCATTAACAAGGTATCTGATAGAGGTGATCTGGGACTGAGCACCTGAGGAGGTGGCAGTGAAGCGACAGAGCTGGGCCGGGCTTTTGTTTTTGTCCATTGGCTTCAGACTGAAAGAGAGGAGGATTAAATGGGATATTGGGAAGGGATTCCTGCCTGGGAAGGTGGGGAGAGCCTGGCACAGGTTGCCCAGAGAAGCTGTGGCTGCCCCTGGATCCCTGGAAGTGTCCCAGGCCAGGCTGCAGCACCCTGGGATGGTGGAAGGTGTCCCTGCCCATGGTGGCACTGGATGGGCTTTGAGGTCCCTTCCCACCCAAACCGTTCCGTAATTCCATGAAAATCTGCCCTGGCTGTGGTGCTGTTTTCTGGAACACGTGGAGCTTTCTGGGGTTTGGAGGTAACTTCTGTGTCTGCATGTCCCAGAATCCCTTTATCCTGTGCCTGGAAAGCCTTTGGTGCTGGAGGGGGATTCCTGCCCCATCTGCATCCCACCTCAGCCTGGTTTCCGTGGCAGCTGCAGCTCCACAGGGAACTGGGGGCTTGGTGACCCCAAATCCGTGTTCTGTCCGGTCTGTGGCTCAGCCTTGGTGGCCTGGGCAGGGTCAGCTCAGGACAAGGCAGTTTGTGGGGACGGGGGACGTGTGCCAGGCAATTAAATTCATCCTGAGGTGTGCCAGGAGCAGGGAATTTCATCCCTCCGTGGCTGCAGCCCTGGCTGCCCCTCTGCCAGGGTCTCCGTGCCAGCATTCCCACGGCGCCTGGGCCAGGCTGCTCCGTGGGATCTGTCTGTCCTTGTCTTGCTTCAAACAAAATATTTATCCTCGTCCCCGCGGGCTGGAGCAGAGCTGAGGCTCTGCCACCAAATGTCACCGCCCGGGCTGGCGTCTGGGGACAGCGAGTGGCTGGTGACAAGGACAATATTTGCCTGGGCAGCCTCTTGCTGTGTTTGCAGAGTGATGGTGACAGTGGCTCCCTGCTGGGGCCAGCCAGGGGTGCTCCTGTCACGGGGGAGGTGACACCAGGGAAGCCACCCAGGCCCACCGCTGCCCAGGGGAGGTTTGGGCTTTCACCTGGTTCGTGGTACCAAAAATCGAGGGGACGTGGCCTCAGGTTGGAATTTCCTCATGGGGAGGATGGGCAGGCGTTGGAAGGGGCTGCTCAGGGAGCTGTCACCACCCCTGGAGCTGTGCAAGGAACGACTCCGTGCTCTGGGGACAAGGTGGGGATCGATGGTCTTGGAGGTGTTTTCCAACCTGGGTGATTCTGTGAAAACACCTGAAATTCTTGGTTTTATTCCCTGTGTTGCTGAGGACTGTTTTGGGAAGCCTTCAGGTGTCTGGGATTGTGTTACAGCTGGCACAATGAGAGTGTTGGTGACACCTCTGCCTTCCCGAGGTGACATCCCTGGATTTGCATGAGCCCCGTGGTGCTCAGGTCCTTAATTGGCTCTGGAATCACTCTCTGTGTGATGTGTGATGTGCCAGTGGGCATCAGCCTGCTTCCAAGTGCCAGGGCAGCACTGGCATCCCATCAGAATGATCTCAGACAGCTCCTTGCACTGTCCTGACAAAAATCCTTGGAGCTGGGGGGGTCAAGGAGCAGGAGGGGGAATTTTATAAATCCAGAGGGGGAGAGTTACGGTGTCTGAGTGTCAAATCTGTGACTCAAGCCATGGCTGGGGGAGGCTGAGGAAGCTGAGCTCCTCGTTTCTTGCCCTGGTTGTGCTGATGGTGGGCAGGGAGGGGCTCAGGGTGGGTGGGCTTTGCCTGGATCCTTCCTCCCCTCCCAGCCCGGATCTGGGTTCGGGTTTTTGGGGTGTGGCTCCAAATAAGTGACTGGGAGAGAGCTGAGAGCACCAGTCCTGCTGGGAGCAGAGATTTGGGAGAGCCTGCAGTTACCCAGGACTGCAAAGGGCAAATGTTTTTGGTAGTGGGAGAAATGATGGTTACATGCAGCTGTTTTGGGAGGGGCTGAAATCCAGAGGAAGTTTTGGGGATTTTCTTTCATCAGCAAAGGCAGTGGAAGTGCAGCCCTGCCGGGTTGGGGATGGGGGGGAAAGGTCCCAGCAGCTCTGTCCCCATCCCCCTCATCCCCCTCATCCTCCTCACCAGCCCCAGAGCTCGGCCCAGCTAGGCTGGAGCTTTGCTGGCTGTGAGCTGGGTGGGCCAGGAGCAGGTCCCTGGAGGAGGAGGAGGAGGCAGAGGAGGAAGCTGGGCTTTGCCTCGGGCTCTCCCTGGGCTCTGCAGTGTGGGACCCCCTGCTCTGATCGGAGTTATTCCCTCTCTCTGCTTTTTCCTTCTGGGAGGGGAGGCAGGAGCTGTGCCCTCCTGGGCTGACCCCGTGTTTTCTGTCCCCAGACAAGGCTGAGAACGGGGAGCCCTACCAGAGGAGGAGGGGGTTGGGAACCCCCCTGCCCGATGGCCCCCCAGCATTCCCAGCACTCCAGGACAGGCCCCCCCCGGCCGGGAGCAGCAGCTGGAGGCGGATTATGCTGATGATCCTGGCCATCACCATCCACAACATCCCGGGTGAGTCCGTGGGTCCGTCCCTGCTCCACGCAGCCCCATCACACGGATCCCCCTCCCCTCTCCCTCGCAGATGGCACTCGCTGAGTGGGTGCCTTTGGACAGGATCCTGTTCCAGATCTCGTGGGGCTGAGCCACGTGAGGCCTTGGCAGCAGAAGCCCCGTGGGGAGGGGGCTCGGGGGGAGCCTGCAGCAGCTGCAGCCTGGCTCGTGCCAGCCCGGCGTGGGTGGGAATTGTAATTCCCAGGGGTATATTGGGAAAGATGACCCCAGCAAGGCAACAAACCCTTCTGCCTTTTAGCCTCTCTCGTGTCTGTGAACAGCCAGAGATGCATTTCAGTCTCTGCAGGAGAATGTGCAATTGGGGTTTATTTCCATAGTCAAGGCATGGATTTGGACAATGGGTGGAAAATTGCGGCGCCCCGGGTCCTGGAGGGCTGAGTCCTGCCAGGCTGGGCTTTGTGGCGCTGAAAGAGGTGATCAAAAGATGATGAGATCAATTTGGGACAGCTCAGGACGTTCGGCTGCTTTGCAGTTCTTGGGGATGTTGAAAGTAAAATAAGGCAGCCTTTCCCAGGGCTTCTTTCCTGGTTTCTTCCCCCTCCCTCCTCCTCCTCCTCTCCTTCCCTCGCCTTTCCTTTCTCCCTTCTCTGCTCTGTGCCAGGCTTATACTGGAGGCTGCGTCGGGCTGGGTGCAGGGAGGGCAGGAAAAGGCTTTTCTGCATGACTTGGATCTGTCCATTTGGGAAGGAACAAAGGATGCTTTGGGGAGAGTTCTGTTTTCCCAGCGTTGGGTGATGTCAGTGCGGAGCTCTGGCTCGGGGCTCGCTTGGAGCCTCACACCTTGTGCTTGGTGACTTTGAGAGTGGCTTCTGTCCAGTGCCAGGACATCCATCCTAAATTCCATCAGGGATGGCCTTCCTGGGGGAGAAGGCTCCCTTGTGGGTGTGTGATCCCAGCTCCTGTGTTTCCCTGGGATGGCAAAAATCCCAGGGAACACACGCAGAGCTCCTGGCTGTTCCCTCCTCTGTCCCTTCCAGCCTCCTGCTGCTCCTGGGGTGGAATTGCCTCCTTCCAGCTGGTTGTGGGCACCTTTGGGTGCTGCTGGTGCCCCCCTGGGGCAGGCAGCTGCCTGGGCTTGGCTTATCCTGATAAGAACCCGGGAGTTAATGATTTGCTGCTCCTCCGTGCATCACCAGCACGAGCTGTTCCTGGCCATGAACCTGCTCCAGTTTGTCAGCAGCAGCAAAACATTTCTCCCTCCTCATTCCCTCTTTTTTTAATTAATTCGAGGGGGATAATTTGGGTGCTGTAGTTCAGCTCCAGGTGTTGCTGGGGGAGGAAGGTGCCTGGCAGAAAAGGCGAGGAAGGAGCTTTAAACAAGCCACACGCTCCAAAAAAAAGGGGAAATGTCTGCACTGAGTGAGGTGTAATTGGATTTCATCCCTCAAACGAGGTGTCAGGGAGTGAGGAGCCAGGTGGCACCTCCCTGGTCCCTGTCTGTCACCAGCAAAAGGAGAAAGTTCTGCAGAGGAGTGAACAAAGTGTCCCCCGTGGCAGGAGGTTAATGCTGACGTGGCCCCGAGGTGCTGAGCTGCCCTTTCACTGCTCTTCCAGGAGCACAAAGCCACCTCTGGATGGTGACAGAGGGTTTGAAATTCTCTTAAAGGTCACGATATTAAAGCTTCATCCCCAGAGAGGTGTGAGAGTGGTGGCTCAGGCCCTGCCTGGGGCTCAGCTCAGCGCTGGCTCTGTCCCTGCTGAGCTTTAACCCCCAAATCCCCCTCCTGCTCTTTCCCAGTGGCTTTTCAACACCCCCACAGCGGTGCTGGTGACACTGGGGCCACACACTGATGGCAAAGCCCTGACCCACACCCTCCTTTCCGTGGGGTTTTGGCCAAAGTCACCCCGAGGTCCCAAATCACAGAGGTTGGGCTTGAGCCCTGGTGCTGCAGAGCCCTTCCCGCAGGGCACAGGGTGCCAGCAGTGCCTGTGCCCTGATCAATAATTCAGGCTGGGGATAAATAATTCAGGCTGTGATTAAATCAGGTGAGCAGCAATTTGGGGCTCTGAATTCCTTCTGCTTTCCCAGCAAAAGCAGCGGCGGGCGGGGTTTGGGAACACGGTAATCTCTGCCTCAATTAGCAGCCCGGGCAGAGGGGAGGCTGGCACCGTAATTAGCACGGGCTGCTGCAGGGTGAGTGCTCCTCGGGCTGGGGAGGGCAGGAGGTGCTGGGCTGGGAGAGGCTGAGGATGCTCCAAGCGCTGGGAAAATCACGCCGTGCTCCTCAGGGAGGCGTGGAATGGTTCGGGTTGGGAGGGACCTTAGAGCTCGTCCAGTGCCACCCCTGCCATGGGCAGGGACACCTCCCACTGTCCCCGGGTGCTCCAAGCTGGCCTTGGACACTTCCAGGGATGGGGCAGCCACGGCTTCTCTGGGAAATCCATTCCAGGACCTCCCCGTCCTCACAGGGAACAATTAATTCCTAACATTTCATCAAAATCTTCCCTCTTCCCCTTTCAAACCATTCCCCCTTGTCCTCTCACGAGCTGCCTGTGTAAAAAGCCCCTCTCCATCTTTTTTACAAGCTCTTCTAAGGAATATAATCTTTTATAAGTGCTTCAAAAGTGCTCAAAGGGCTCCATGGGCTCTCTCCAGAGCCTTCTGTTCTGCAGCTTCCTGTGGCAGCAGCTCGTGGCTCTGGTGCTGTGTCTGGTGCTGCCTCTGCTTCCCTGGGAGCCCTCTGCACTCCCCCAGAGGTGTCTGGTGTTCCCTCTGCTTCCCTGGGAGCCCTCTGCACTCCCACAGAGGTGTCCAGGTAATTCCCGAGGGTTTTCTGTCCTTCACACGGCTCCACATCCCTGGGAGGGGCTGCAGGAGGGGGGCCACGCTCGCCTTGTTGGCTCTCTGAGCTGACCCAGCACCTCTGACGGGCTGGAGCTGCTCTGAATCCTCCCTGCCACCCCAAACTCTGCCTCAGTTCCCTCTGTCTGGCGTCCCAAGCTCCATCCCTGCTCTCCTCCTGTGCCAGTGGGGGATGAGCTCCCCTTTTGTTGCCAGCAGGGAATTGTTCTGAGGGCTTGGAGCCCCTTTTAGGGCTGAGCTGGTTTGGCAGTGCCTCTGCCTTTGTTTCCAGGCTGGGAGCAGCTCCTTGCAGAGGGGAGGGAATGGAACCCCCAGCCCAGCCTCCCACAGTCACTCCGATTCAGTGGAGGAAAGGTTGGATAATTTGTTCCAAAGCTGGGAATGCCGATGGAAAGGATAAATTGATAATGACAGGAGGTGCCAAACTGCAGACTCTTCCTGCTAATTAATATTCATATATGCCGGGTTTAGTAGAACATTAATTATGTATTTAATCAAGCCCTGTTTATTCTGGTTTAGCTTTGTACCTTGGGTGGCTGTTATGCCGAAGACTTGAGATTAATTAAAATGTTACTGGTGTATCACAAATAACAATTAGTGAGGTGTGAGCTGAACAGCCTTTCCCTTTGTGCTGCCGTGGGAGGGGAGCAGAGCCTGGCAGGGTGGGGGCCCTGGGACCAGGGCTGGATCCTGGGAAGCTCCCGGGCTGCTCCCGGAGGGCTCTGCCCTGCTCTGAGCTCCGGGGTGGCTGAGCAGGCAGGGAAAGCCCTGCTGCCTGCTTGCAGGAGCTCCCCCAGCGTGGAGGGGCTGCAGGAGCCCCTCATGCTGGAGGAGAGGACCAAAGCTGTGCTCTGCTCATCCTCCTGCCCTGGAGTCTCAGAATTCCAGAGCGGTTGAGGTTGGAGAAGCCTCCCAAGACTGAGCCCAAGCTGTGCCCGGTGCCTGCCTTGTCCCCAGCCCAGAGCCCCGAGTGCCACCTCCAGGGGTGGGGACTCCTCCAGCCCATTCCAACACCTGAGTGTCCCTTCCAGGGAAAATTCTTCCACCCTGGCCCAGCCCGAGGCCGTTCCCTCTCCTCCTGTCCCTGTTCCTGGGAGCAGATCCTGACTCCCCCCTCCTGTCAGGGAGCTGTGCAGAGCCACAAGGTCCCCCTGAGCTCCTTTTCTGCAGGCTGAGCCCCTTCCCAGCTCCCTCAGCCCCTCCTGGGGCTCCAGCCCCTTCCCATCCCCCTGAGCCTCCCCTCAGAGGAGTCACAAGGGTCTGGTGGGGGCCCTTGGTGGCTCAGCCAGACCTGAGTCCCTTCCCATGGGTGTCCACACGTGGCAGTGAGGTGGGGAGGACTTGCTGGTGTTGGTGGTGACAATTCCCTGCCTGCTTCCCCCTGGCTGTTGGGAAATGGGTGTTCCCCATCCCCAAAATCCACTCAGATGCCAGCAGGGAGCTGGCTGGACCTGCCCCACCCCTCGGAGCATCCCTGCCTTGGAGCATCCTCCGGGAAAGGCAGCGGGGCTGCTTCAGGCAGGCACGAGGTGATGCTTCCAACCCCCAGAGCGTTGCCAAGGAAACCTGAAATTCCCTTTTTCCTTCGTGCTGGGCTGGGCTGGGCTGAGCCGGGTGGCCCCAGAGCGAGCCCATCCCGGGATCATCCCTTTGCTCCAGCCTTTCCTCCTGCAGGGACAGACCTGGCTCCTCTGCCTTCAGCCCAACCCCTCCGTGTTTGCTCCCGAGTTTCTGCCTCCACTGCTGAGCAGAGGGGTCTGGGAAGGAGTAAAGGGACGTGCCAGAGCCACCGGGTCACAGAGTGAGGTGACACTGACGTCCCCTGCTCGCCCCCCAACCTCACAGGGCTCCACCCGAGGCTTTCTCTCAGTTCCCACACCCAGAAAGCCGTTAACGAGCTGGGATTGATTTATTTTTAATGAGCAGGAGCGACAGGAGGAGCAGGGCAGAGCGTGTGAGCTGAATAGGGAACAAATCCCCGCCAGGGAGGTGGCACTGTGGGCAGGAGGGACAAAAGGTGAGAAGGAGACACTTTTAGGTGGTGACAGCTGTGGGAAGGATGACTGAAGCTTCTGGGAAGCTGCTCTGGGCTGGGCAGAAGATTCCTGCACGCCCAGGTGACAGGAGCCAAGTTCTTTCCCCTTGGGATTGCGCTTGGAGGTGGCAGCAAGAGGCTGAGCCCTGGTTTGGTGCTGCCTTGGTGGCATTTTGGTGGAAGGTGGCATCCTTCCTTCTCTGCTGGCCCAGGAGGGAGAGATTTACCCCAAAAGCTGTGGGGTGGGTTCTGACCAGTGCTTGGAATGAGGGGCAGCAGGGATAACTGGGACTGGTGCAGAGGAGAGGGTGCAGGATTTGCAGTGCTGTCCCCTGCTTGTGTCCCTGTCACCGGGCTGGCACCGAGGCACAGCCGAGCCCTGAGCTGCCAGTGGCAGTTCCTGGTGTGGGTGACAGATTTAAGACAGGCACCTCCTGCTCATCCCGGTGCCACCTCCATCCCTCTGGAAGGTGCTGCTGCTCTGTGTGGTGCCAGGGAAGGGGGATGCAGGGAAGGCTGCCCCAGGGGCTGGGAGATGTCACCCTGATTTCAGCCACGCTCGTTTGCAGCTCTGCTGGGCAGGAGAACGGCTCAGCCCGGCCCTGGGGTAGCGTGAGACCCGCTGCCCTCAGCGTGGTGGCATGTGGCTGGGGACAGCCCCGGGAGGGACAGCTGCTGCCTGGGCCTGGGAGCTGCCTGGACACTGCTTTTTTTTAGCTTTAGCCAGTTTAGCGTCCTTGCTGTGTGTCCTGCTCTGTGGCTGTCGGGGGCAGCAGCCGGGGAGCTGTGGCTGTGCTGGCAGAGTTCCCCTCTGGCAGCTCGTTCCAAACTGGGAGCTGAGTCCCTGAGCGGGGTGGGGGAGCCTGGTGGGGACCCCAGCGTTGTCACCCCTTGGTCCAGTGCCCTGTTGTGGCCGTGTCCAGTGGAGGGCAGTGAGTTAATCCCATCCCTCGCTCCTTGGTGCCAAATCCAGCTCCTGGCACTGAGGGATGGAGGTGAGGGATGCAGGTGTGGGGTGCAGGTGTGGGATGCAGGTGAGGGATGCAGGTGTGGGATGGAGGTGTGGGATGCAGGTGTGGGGTGCAGGTGAGGGATGGAGGTGAGGGATGGAGGTGTGGGATGCAGGTGAGGGATGCGGGTGAGAGATGCAGTTGAGGGATGCGGGTGTGGGATGCGGGTGTGGGATGCAGGTGTGGGATGCAGGTGAGGGATGCAGGTGTCAGTGTTGTCAGTGTCCAGAACAGGAGGAATCTTCCCAGCAGTGAGGAGGGAGCTCCCCAGGGGGGTTTTGGGGGGTTTTACCTCACCCAGGGAGGTTTGACACATCCCAGCTGAGCTCCCTCAGCGGCGGTGTCCTTGTGGTTGAATCCATGTGGTTCCCAGGTGGGATCCTGGATGCTGCAGCTTTCTAAACCTCAGACCAGCCCCACAAAGGTCAGGCAGAGCTCATCCCCTGCACCAAGAGCTGCTCCTTCCCGAGGTGGAGCTGATGCTGGGATGATGGTGGATCTGAGGGTGGAATGCCAGGGGGAGGGGAGGGGGCTGTGCACGGCAGCAGCGGCGCAGAGGTTCCGTGCTGTGCTGGCAGATTGGAGGTCCTGGGAAGGGAGGTGATTTCCAGGCTGGTTGCTTTGTCATTAGCAAAAATTGATTGGATTCATCCTCCCGGGACAGGCGCTCCCGTGCACTCGGCCTCCCGAGGGAAGGGCAATGAGTGCGAGATTGCATCTCAATTATGAACAGCGGTGATTATTTATATGAATATTCTCCCGGATCCATTAAAGGCTGGGAACATTCATTTGGAATGATGGGGTTTTTCGTGGGGCTGTTGAAATCGAGGCTGTTTTCCAATTGTTGAATTTAATGAGGATTTGGGAGCCCACTGGGGCTCAGCAGAGCGTGAGAACAGGAGCCAGTTTAGCTGCACCCATTAATCTGTGCCTCGTATGGGTGATGCCTCTTCCTGGAATTCCAACATTCCTCCTGCCCCTGCCACTTCTGCTGCTGCCCTGGCTATTCCTGGCTATTCCTGGGCACTTGGAGCACCCTCCATTCCTGCTGGGAGGGGTTATTTTTAGTAAGGAAAAGGAGGAAAAAGCTCCCCTGCAGCTTTGCATTCCAAGATGCAGGTAAGGGAAGGTGTTGGTGGGTGCAGGGAGCACACGGGGCAGCAATTCCATGGAATTTCAGGGCAGTGGAGCAGAGTGCTGGCCCTGGGGCTGGCTCAGAGGGATGGAAGGATGCACATTGGAGCAGCCATGAATTTTTCACAGCGCTTCTGCTCTGGAGAGCAAATCCAGCTGGGATGCGGCTCCCGAGGCCGCTGCCCACCGCGTCTCCGGGATAATTCCAGAGGGACCCTGCGGATGCGGCAGGGATGAGCAGGGATTGTTGGCCGTGGAGCTGTGACGTGCTGGCCCCCGAGCAGCCGGGGGAGGAGAGAGGTCGGAGGGGATGGAGACAGCGCCGGGAGCGCGGCTCCGTCCGGAACGTTCCGGCGGCACTGACTCATCGGGAGCAGCAGCAGCGCCGCTGCTCTGGGAAAGGGCCCCTCGACCTTTCGTTAAAGCTGCCGTTAATTGTCACCTCGTCAGCACAGACTGGGACATTGTCATCTCCTGAGCACCTCGGTGGAGGGAGACGCTCGCTCCGAGTCCTTGGGATAACGGGCAGGGAGATGGGAAGGGAGGGAAGGCGGCCGGGAGAGGCAGCGGCAGCGGGTGAGGGACGTGGGTGACATCGCCAGGTGTGGGTGATGCCCTCAGGTGAGGGACACAGGTGACATTCTCAGGTGTGGGTGCTGCCCTCAGGTGAGGGACACAGGTGACATTCTCAGGG
>VZTG01002911.1:13110-35467 GCA_013397845.1 Melanocharis versteri | reverse complement strand
CAGTTTGGAATGTTAGAGATGGAAAATCCATAGGAATAACATCCTCCCTCTTCCTTTGGGGATTTGCCTTTCAAACCTTGAGTGCTGGGGGGTCAGCAGGTGCCTGCAGAGGGGTCAGGATGCTGCTGGGGGTGGCCTGGGGGACATCTGGGGGACACTGGGGGACACTGGGGCCGGTTCCTCCCTCGCTCCCGGTGTGGGAGGCTCGGGAGCAGAGGGAAGGAGCAGCTGTGTGGAGCAGGGTTTAACAGGTAGGGCAGGTCTGGGGAAAAGGCCCCGTGAGCTCCTTCCCACCTGCGAGCCCTGATCAAACACCTCGGCGGGCGGCCCGGGGGCAGCCGTGATGTAATCGCGGCAACCCCAAACAATCAGGCCTTTCACGGCGGCCGATAACAATCCCAACAGTATGGAAGGGCTGCCATGCAAGAATACACATGCACATTCTCCACTGCGGGGGAACTGAAAGCCCGAGTGAAAAGGGGCTTGTTAAGAATATGTAGCCTGCTTTCATAATCACTCCGTCAAAGAATAGGCCCTTGAAAACAAGGCTTTAGGCTTATAGAAGGCTTTCTGTGCCTTGACCTTGCAAATATGCAGAGATGCCAACTTTTTTTTTGCAAGTGAACTTGGAGTCTCCCAGCGTGGTGCCGGAGCAGTTGGCAGGCGAGGGGGGTAGGAGGTCCGGCCCCGGGATGTTCCCGGGGGACACGGAGCCTTTCCCTGGGGGAGCTCCACCAGGAGGGCACGGATTTACCTTTCCTTCCTGAAATCTGCAGCGCTGGGCTCTGCTGCACGAGGGGATGGGCCGAGGCCAGGGTAGAGCCATCGTGGTTCTGCAGAGCTCACGTGGGGGTGACGTGTGTCCTGGGGGTTCTGTGCCCAGGTTGGGACAGTTCTGGAGGACCTGGCTGTCCCATTGCTGTCCCATTGCTGTCCCATTGCTGTCTCACGGCTGTCCCATTGCTGTCCCACAGCTGTCCCACGGCTGTCCCACCCCTATTTTACAGGTGGAGAAGTTGAGGCAGAGCTGGGAAAGGTAACACATCCAGTGTGTGTTGGCTCCTTGTTGCTTCCAAGGGCACTGAGTCCGTTGTACCCGCATGGAGGAGTGACCCAAGTGACATTCCCGTGCTGGTGACAGAGCCACCGATGGGACACACATCCCCAGGCAGAGCCCGCTGTGGTTTTCCCTGGATGTGCTTCCTTTGGCCCAAGTCACGTTTGTAGGCTGGGGATGGGCCCCAGGTTGTCCAGCTGGACACAGGTGCCCCATCCACAGAATCCCAGGATCACTGAGGTTGGAAAAGACCTCCAGGATCAGCGAGGCCAACCTGATCCCCACCTTGTCACCAACCCAGAGCACTGAGTGCCACATCCTGGGACACCTCCAGGGGTGGTGGCTCCACCAGAAAACCCGAGCAGATGGGATCTGATTCCACCACCT
This sequence comes from Melanocharis versteri, assembly GCA_013397845.1. Lineage (NCBI taxonomy): Eukaryota > Metazoa > Chordata > Aves > Passeriformes > Melanocharitidae > Melanocharis > Melanocharis versteri. Next base: position 34,023 of record VZTG01002911.1, on the reverse strand, counting down.
CACCACTTATCCCACCTTTCTTTTCCTCTCTTTAGACACCCCAAACTCTTCACCCCACGGATTTTCCCTCTGGCCGCGTTGGCTCGTCCCCGTTTCCCTGTCCCCCGTGTCCCTGTGCCACCCCCGGGCCAGGCTGTGTCTCCGTGCCTGTGTTTTACAATGTATTCCCTTGCAGTCGGGGGAAGCCTTCCAAGAATCCCCACCTATTTCCGTCAAAAGGCGCCTTTGTTCCCCTCGGACACAATGCGGCTTTGATTCCCTGGTTCTCACCCGGGAGCTGCGGGGAAGGTGTGAGCTGTGCACGGCCCGGCAGCCGAGAGGGACGGGAATATCCCTTGGGGCAGGAATATCCCTTGGGATGGGATTATTTGGAGCACTGGAGGTGAATCCCCTTTTTCCCAAGGGCCACCTCCTGGGATGCTGGAGATGGTGGCCCCCGAGGCGCCCTGGGGTGGTGACCCGAGCAAGGCAGATAGGAAGGCTCAGCACATCCTGGGACACACGCTGGCTGTGGGGGTTCCCAACCACGGGGTTGTCCTCATCCTGGTGGGATTAGTGTCCTTGGGAAGGGCTCACCGGCCCCACAGGCCCTGAAATGTCCATGCTGTGAGGAAGCGTGGAAGGACTGCGGGGTCCTCGGGGAATGCGGCTTGGTGAGCAGATCTTCGTGGGAGCACGGAGGGACTGGAGGCCAGGAGGTGTCATGGGGACATTCTCAGCCGGGTGTTGAGCCCAGAAGGTCCTTTCTGCCCCAAGGAACAAGAAATTCCACGTGCAGGGACAGTGGTGGCCTCATGCTGGTCTCTGGTGGCCTCTGCTCTGGCCCTGTCCCACACTGAAGCTGCCCTGGCTGGCAGCACCACGGGAACACCCACATTTCTTGGGAAAAGGGATCAAATCCTGCCCTGGGATGGGACATTCGTTGCAGCCCTAGCTGTAGGGCTGGGACTAGTTCCTGGTTTTGGGGATCCCAGCTGGATTGTCCTGGGGCTGGTTCCTGGTTTTGGGGATCCCGNCTGGGGCTGGTTCCTGATTTTGGGGAGCCTGGATGGATTGTCCTGGGGCTGGTTCCTGGTTTTGTTGATCCTGGCTGGACTGTCCTGGGGCTGATTCCTGGTTTTGGGGAGCCCAGCTGGACTGTCCTGGGGCTGGTTCCTGATTTTGGGGAGCCTGGATGGATTGTCCTGGGGCTGGTTCCTGGTTTTGTTGATCCTGGCTGGACTGTCCTGGGGCTGATTCCTGGTTTTGGGGAGCCCAGCTGGACTGTCCTGGGGCTGGTTCCTGATTTTGGGGAGCCTGGATGGATTGTCCTGGGGCTGGTTCCTGGTTTTGTTGATCCTGGCTGGACTGTCCTGGGGCTGATTCCTGGTTTTGGGGAGCCCAGCTGGACTGTCCTGGGGCTGGTTCCTGGTTTTGGGGATCCTGGATGGACTGTCCTGAGGGTTGTGTGGGAAGGAGAGGAGGAAGAGAGCAGGGACAAACCCCTGATGGGTTTCTCCTGGATCTCCCCCCGGTTCCATCCCTTCTTCCAGCCCCTCGGGGGTCAGCGTGGGGGTCCCTATTCCCGGTGGGATCGGGATCGGGGGGGGCTCCCCACCCTTCCCACACAGACCCCTCCATTCACAGCTCCCACCCCGCTAATTTGTTGTGGCCAGGAGCAGCAATAGCTGCTTTGTGCCGAGCGAGGGAAGGAGCAAAAAAAACCCCGGCCCAGACAGCGGCTCCAGTGTTTTCCAGCAGGGATGGTTTTCCCCCTCCGTCCTCCCTCTCTTTGCCTGGAATAATGTTTGTGATTGTAATGGCCTGTCCTGCTCAGGGAAACCCGGAGCCTCTCCCCCTTCCCCTCCCCTCTTCTGTAAACCCTGGGAGAAGTTTAAACAACCCGGAGAGGTTTTTCTCACCGGGCTTATTTTACTCTTAGGAAACGAGGGGGTGAAAAGAGGCAGCTGGGAGCTGTTGGCAGAGGAGGAACTGAGCTTGGGAGAGGCTCTGGGATCCCTCTGGAGATCCCTCACTGCTGGAGTCCCCTGGGATGGTCCCACTCTTGGTGTCCCCCAGTGCCACCAACACAGCCCAGCACAGCCACGGTAGAGAAACGCTCCAAGTGTGGAACCAGGGACGTTTGTGGAGCCCAAGGAGGCCACACCACAAACATGAGCCCTGTTTGGTGCCTGAAACGTTCCCCAAAAATCCCAAACCCCTGCAGAGCTGGAAGGGTGGAACGTGGGTGTGCCAGCCATGCACAGCTCCAGCAGGAGCTTCTCAGGGAAGGAATTCTTTCCTGTGAGGACAAAATCCTTCCCTGGGAGGGTGGAGAGGCCCTGGTATGGATTGTCTGTGGAAGCTGTGGCTGCCCCTGGATCCCTGGAAGTGTCCAAGGCCAGGCTGGTCAGGGCTTGGAGCACCCTGGGNTGGACATTGGGGCTTGGAGCACCCTGGGACAGTGGGAGGTGTCCCTGCCCATGGCAGGGGATGGGATGAGTTTTAAGGTCCCTTCCCACCCAAAGCATTCCATGATTCTGTGATTCCATGACTGCTGGACAGCCCAGCTCTCCCCTCCACTGATTTTAACTCTGGAAGTCCAGGTGTTCCCTTTCCATGGGATGCGAGAGGGGGAAAAGAGGGAAAGCAAAATCCCGTGGCTATTGGGGCCTCTCTGGCAAAGCCCCCCAGGAGGGAGCAACCTCAACCCTTGCTCAAACCGGGGCTGCTCCTCATGCCAAGGTCTGGGAATGCTGCTGCTCCTGGGAATCCTGGGGCTGGAATCACCTCAGGAGCCTCCCAGGACAGGTCTCTTGTGCTGCATGTGGTTCCTGTCACTCTGTGAGCTGGTGCTGGAGCTGATGGAAGCTGGAGGATGGAATTTGCTGGGATCCTGATAAATTTGAGCACGACCAGCCCCAGGGCCAGGAGCACTTCCATTGAGTCCTTAATCATGTCCCTTTTTCCCTGCTCCCAGCAGCCCATCCTGGGCTGAGCTTTGCCCCTAACATGAATAAATGGATATATTTGTGCTTTTTTTAGGAACTTAGCCATTGGGATCGGGATCCAGAACTTCCCGGAGGGCCTGGCTGTCAGCCTGCCTCTGCGTGGCGCTGGGTTTTCCACATGGAAAGCCTTCTGGTGAGCTCTTCCCTCTTCTCCCAGGGACACGAGCCCCCCCAGCACCTCCCACCCACTGATTCCCTCCCGTATCCATGTCTTGCTCCATCATGGAGTTGCCCTGGATCTGCTGTGTTCTCTCTGGGATCTCAGGGAGCTGATGCTGGGAGTGCTGCTGCTTTCCAGATCCTGCACTGCCCTCATTATTATTACTATTATTTAATTTTTGTGTCACTTCATTTTTTCTCTCCCTTCAATCCGGGCTGGATAGATACCCCATTTCTATTTTTTTCCCTTTTCCTTTTTCCTTGAGGTGCAGAAGCCAAGGGCACAAATCCTGGGAGCAGGAGCTGCATTCCTGCCCCTGCCCTGCTCCGGGTGATGGATGGAGGGCAGGGGGGAGGCTCCCAAACTGCTCCTAAGTTTTGTTTTCCTTTCCTCCCACCCACCTCCATAACTACTGGGACTTGCACCAGGATTGCTGCTGCTGGGAAGGGAGTTCTCATTGTCCAGAGAGCTGGGACAATCCTAGAGGGGAAGAAAAGGAGTGGGAAGAAAAGGAGTGGGAAGAAAAGGAGTGGGAAGAACGTGGCTTTATCCTGCTTGAGGCTGTGGCCAGGTGTCCTCTTTGGGATTGAGGTGTGCTGCCTGGAAATGTTCCCTCTGTCCAGGAGCTGGATCCCCAAATCCCACAGAGCTGTCGGGGGAAGGAATTAGATCCTGCCTTGAAAATTCAGCTGGGTTAGGTCAGATCCTTGCCTGTTACAACAATCCAGGTGCCTCGGCCGGGCACGGCCGGTGTCCAACCTCCTCCCGGGCACCGGGAATGGGGGAATGGTGGGGATGGGGCGGCGTGAGCCCCGTTATCCCTTTGGGATAGCTGTGCCCCCCCTGCTCCAGCTCCCCAGGGATTTTTGGGCTGGCTGTCTGGCAGGTACGGGCAGCTGAGTGGGATGGTGGAGCCCCTGGCCGGCGTCTTCGGCGCCTTCGCCGTGGTGCTGGCGGAGCCGCTCCTGCCCTACGCGCTGGGCTTCGCTGCTGGAGCCATGGTCTACGTGGTGATGGACGACATCATTCCCGAGGCACAGACCAGGTGAGACCCCCCCCGTGGGCAGGGGGGCTCGGGAGCATCGCTTCCCTGGCTGGAGAACATCCCTTCCCTGGTTGGAGAACATCCCTTCCCTGGCCGGGACGGGACACGAGCAGCATTCCCTCCTCCCAACATTCCCCTCTCCCCTCTCCCTGCAGCGGCAATGGGAAGCTGGCATCCTGGNGAACATCCCTTCCCTGGGTGGAGAACATCCCTTCTCTGGGTGGAGAGCATCCCTTCCCTGGCCGGGACGGGACACGAGCAGCATTCCCTCCTCCCAACATTCCCCTCTCCCCTCTCCCTGCAGCGGCAATGGGAAGCTGGCATCCTGGACCTCCATCCTGGGCTTTGTGGTGATGATGTCCCTGGATGTCGGGCTGGGATAGGGCAGCTCTGCATTCCCAGGAGAAGATTTCGGAGCCCCGCGCGCCGCGGGATTGGGAGCCGGACACGCGTTAGCCCGGGACTGGATCTGTACATAGATTTTTGGGATCTGGGTTGGTGTTGATTTCCTCTAATTTTATATCTCCCCCTCCCCTTGGAGTTCCTGGCGATGGTTTCCAAGCACAAACATGGGTGGATCCTCCCAGATCCTGGTTTGGTTTTCCTCTTGGAAGGGGTGTTGGATGACGCAGGTTTCTCCAAGGAAAGGCACTTGGGATTTTGATCCTCTCTGTTCTGTCAGAGGTTGGGAATTCCCTGTCCTGTGTGGAGGCTGGTCTGGGGTTAATACTGAGGCATTGGAATGGAGGAAACTCCTTATGGAGTCTGGAATTCCACCCTTTTTCAGGAAGGCGTTAGGACTGTGATAAGCCATGGGATCACGGGTCTCCCAGATCCTGCTGGTCCTCGGGAATGCTGCAGGGAATTGGTTTTGATGGATGCAGATAGTCCAGGAAAATAAAGATGAATTTTCTTGGGATCTCTACAAGAGGGAAATGTCATTTTTTCCTAAGTTTATCTCAGAGGGGCACTGCTCCAATGCACTGTGTCCAACGTTCCGGGGTTTTCTATGGAAAAAAAACACCAGGAAAGGAGGATTTGAGTGTTTTCCAGCACGTCCTCTGTGTCAGGCGAGCTGTGGGCTCTGCACTGTCCCTGCAGGATGCAATTCCGTGTGGAGCTGTCCGGCCTTCCCAAGGGATTGCTGGATTTCAGCTGCTGCTTCCAGTGATCCAGAACTCCCTGAAGAGCCAAACCAGGGTTATCCTGGTCACCCTTCACCTGCAGGAAGAGCAGGAGCCGAGCCAGCACCGGAACATTCTGGGATGAATGAATGAATCCCTCAGGATGAGTGAATTATCCCGCCTGGAGAACCAGAAACGTGCATGGAGCTTCCTGCCTCCTCTCCTGATGCTTCCCAAGCATTTCTTGGGAACGGCTCTTCCTGAGCGTTGAGGATTGATCCCTCCCAGGCTGAGGAGTGAATCCTGCCCATCCCAGTGCCCGGGGCGCTCCAGGGAGGAGGGAATCGCCACGGTTGGAAGGATGCTGCAAATCCCAGCTCCCCCTCGCTCCAATCTGCAACACAAAGGGCTTCCCTAGACCCTCCAGTGGGAATACCTGGATCACCTGGCTGCCTCCTGCCGCTCAGTCCCTCTGGAAGTGAGGCTGGGATGTCCCGGATCTCCCTTCGGTCCCGCCGGAGCCAAAGGGAACGAGTTGGAATAAACTGAGCTGGAGCTGTCCCTTTTTCTTTGGTCCTTGTTTTTTGGTTGGATTTCCTTTGTGTGTCCCTCTGGATGATCCAAAGCTCCTGTTTGCTGGTGGATTTGACCTTTTAACTGTGATTGCTTTCAATAAATGGGAAATGGAGTTTGCACGGAGTTGTTTCGATGCCATAAATCCATGGATTTGCTCCTCCTCCCTCCACTCCGCTGGGTTTCCTTTCTCCAGCTTCATTGTTCCTGGCTTTCCAAGGTCCTGCCTCTTGGCTGGGAAGGCAGCTTCTTTGGGGATGGGAAGAGAGGGGGAAAGCCAAGGAAAGGCAGTTTCATCCAGACATTCCTGGCTGTGCATCCCTGGGAACTGCAGGGCTGTGCAGGTGAGCCGGGTCCCTCCACGCACAGGGGAAATTTGGGAATTTAGCCTTTAGCAGGATAAGCAGGGGGTGTCAGGCCCTTCTTTTTAAAAGGTGAGAGCTGTCCCTGCATCCCGGGGCAGGAGAGGGAAGGGATTGGCCACAGCTGGGAATCAGAGCCCTTCCAGTGTCCCATTCCCAGGGCTGGAGCATCTCCCACTGCTCTCCCTATTTCCACCCAAACCGAAGGGTCTGGAAAGCTCTGAGCTCTCTGTTTCCAGCCAAAAGTCTTAAAAACCTGAAAATCCTCTGGGATGTCCAAGGCTTGGGATTCTCCAGCCTGTCAGGGAAGTTTCCTGCTTTAATTCCTGGCGTGTGGTGCCAGCTGGTACAAAAAAACCCCATTAGAGAGTTAAAGGCAGCCTTGTAATCAGATTTCTGGGAGATAATGCCACATAAAGCATTTAATCCCGCTTGGATGCAGGCAGTCCCGATGAGGATGGAGCCCTAGGGAAGGAGTAGGGAGGGAGGGATGCAGAAATCCTGGAGGAAAATCCCTCTTTTCTGTTTGTCCCCTGGAGGGGAATGAAATTATCTCCCTGTTCCTTGGTGTGAGGGGAAAGCTGGCAGGGGGCCAGGCCTGAAATTACCCCTGGGAACAAGAAATGTCCATGGAAAGGGGGAGTTTGGGAGCAGAGGTTTTCCAGCCCTGCTGATGAAGGGAGCGACCTGGGAGTTGAGCTGAGAATGAGAAAATAGTGGGAAAATCCCCCAATTCCTCCCAGCCCCGGAGCTGTCTGTCCTTGGCACTGGAGGTGCTCTGGTGCTGCCTGTGCACGAGCTGCTGCTCCCAGGGCTTGGCCAAGCACCGTGGCTGTGGAAAAGCCCAGGAATGCAGGGCTGGGTGGATTTTCCTGCTTTTATTGTGAGGTTTTTTTTGTGTTTCAGAGGCTGAACCATGGAGGTGCTGCCTGGGACCAGCACTGCTGGTGGCTGGTGAGGAGATCGTGGAGGAATCCCCAGGGAAACTCCTCTGGAGCCAGGAGGGATGAGCTGGGGTTGTCCTTCCATCTCAGGTGGAGGATGGAGAGGCTGCTGATAGCTGGGAGCAGGACACTGGCCGTGTGTTTATCCAGGGATTGGGGCTCTGGAGAGGGGATTCACGGGGTGTGGAATGCCCCGCTCTGGGCTTCTCCTTCCTTCCTTCCTTCAGCTCATGGCCTTACGGTGAAGGAGAGCAGGTTTAGTGGGATTTTGGGAAGGAATTCCTGGCTGGGAGGGTGGGTAGGGGCCCAGAGAAGCTGTGGCTGCCCCTGGATCCCTGGAAGTGTCCGAGGCCAGGTTGGAGCAGCCTGGGACAATGGAAGGTGTCCCTGCCCAGGGCTGTGCAAGCAGAGCAGGAGAATTTCCTCCCGAGGGGCGGTGGAGGGGCAGGAACTGCTCCCTNTCTGGGCTTCTCCTTCCTTCCTTCCTTCAGCTCATGGCCTTACGGTGAAGGAGAGCAGGTTTAGTGGGATTTTGGGAAGGAATTCCTGGCTGGGAGGGTGGGGAGGTGCCCAGAGAAGCTGTGGCTGCCCCTGGATCCCTGGAAGTGTCCGAGGCCAGGTTGGAGCAGCCTGGGACAATGGAAGGCGTCCCTGCCCAGGGTTGTGCAAGCAGAGCAGGGGAATTTCCTCCCGAGGGGCGGTGGAGGGGCAGGAACTGCTCCCTGTGACAGGGACAGCACCCAGGGAACGCTGCAGCTGTGGCAGGGGATTGGGATGGATTTTAGGGAAAGGTTCTTCCCCCCAGAAGGTGTCAGGCCCTGACCAGGCTCCCCAGGGAACGATCACATTCCCGAGACTCCCAGAGCTCCAGGAGCATTTGGACAGCGCTGCCAGGCCCAGGTGGGATTGTCTGTGCAGGGGTTGGGCTGGATGAGCTCCGTGGGGCTGGATAACTGCTGTGAGACTGGATAACTGCTGCGGGGCTGGATGACCCCCGTGGGGCTGGATGACCCCTGCAGGGCTCGATGACCCCCGTGGGGCTGGATGACCCCTGCAGGGCTCGATGACCCCCGTGGGGCTGGATGACCCCTGCAGGGCTCGATGACCCCCGTGGGGCTGGATGACCCCTGCAGGGCTCGATGACCCCCGTGGGGCTGGATGACCCCTGCAGGGCTCGATGACCCCCGTGGGGCTGGATGACCCCTGCAGGGCTCGATGACCCCCGTGGGGCTGGATGACCCCTGCAGGGCTCGATGACCCCCGTGGGGCTGGATGACCCCTGCAGGGCTCGATGACCCCCGTGGGGCTGGATGACCCCTGCAGGGCTCGATGACCCCCATGAGGCTCGATGACCCCCGCGGGTCCCTCCAGCTGGTCCCCCGGCCCCGGCGCTCCCCGGCAGCCCCGCGGTGACTCAGGGCGCAGGAACGGCTCTCGGGGATGCCAGGAACGAGCGGGCTCTCTCTCGGCGGGGCCGGGCGGCCCGTGCCGGGGGCTGGGAAGGCGCAGGCGGCTGCGGTTTGCAGGGCAGGGCGGGGACACCAACCCCAAGCGAGGCTTTGCACGCAAAGGAACAATAATCCCATTATGAGCCCCGGGGCGAGCGCGGCTGGAGCCGCTCGCGGTGCGAGATGCGCGGCCGGGGTGGATCGCGGCACCTGAGTCACTGCCTGGAAAGGGATGGATTTCACCTCCGCCCCTCCCCTCGGCACAGGAACAATCCGGACCTGCAGACAGAGCGACTTCTATTCTTCGTGCGGGGCTTTGTTGGGCTTGGCAGCCGCGCCGCAATTAAAGCCGAGCCGCTCGTGCTCGTGCTCGTGCTCGCCCCCGCGCGCTCCCGAGGCTCCCCTGCTCCCTCCCAGCCCTCCCGGGTGCCCCGATCCCACCCTGCAGGTGCCACATTCCTTGTTTCCATCCCAGGGTGGACCCCCCCTTCCCCCTCAGGGAGCAGCCTGGGGTTGGGGGAGTGGAGGGAACACAAGGAATTTCGGCTCCCGGTGTCCTTTTCCCAGGGCAGATGTTGTGGGGGGGGGAGTTGTTGAGTTTGGAGAGGAGATTTCAGAGAATCCCGGAGTGGTTTGGGGTGGAAGGGACCTTGAAGCCCCTCCAGTGCCACCATCCGTGGGCAGGGACACCTCCCACTATCCCAGGTTGATCCAAGCCCCGTCCAGCCTGACCTTGGACATTCCCAGGGATCCAGGGGCAGCCACAGCTGCTCTGGGAATTCCATCCCAGCCCCTCCCCACCCTCACAGGGAAGAATTCCTCCCCAATATCCCATCCATCCCTGCCCCTGGCAGTGGAAGCCATTCCCTGTGTCCTGTCCCTCCATCCTTTGTCCCCAGTCCCTCTCCAGCTCTCCTGGAGCCTCTTTAGGCCTGGAAGAGGCTCTGAGCTCTCCCTGGAGCCTTCTCCTCTCCAGGCTGAACAATCCCAACTTTTAATTTGATTCCAGTTATTTTTCAGGTATTTATTGGCTCGCTCTCAGTAGGTTTGTTTAATCTTGCATGGTCAACCAGCCCCTGAACAGCTCCGTGCTCGTGTCCGTGCTGGATTCCTGGGATTGCAGCTCAGGGATGAGCTCCTGCTTCCCTTTCTCCTGCTTGTTTTACCTAAAATCCTTCTTCTCAGTGCTCAGCAGCTGGGAAAGGTTCCTCTGTGCCATCTCCAGGGGATGTTCTCCATGTGCTTCCTTGGGAGTTGTGTGAGGTGGGAAAGGTGAGAAATTCTTCAACCCAGAGGGTTGTTCCTAATGGGAAAAGAGGGAAAATTCCCCGCTGTGGGATCTGCAGCTTGCCCAGCTCCCAGTTTAGAGCCTCATTTCTTGTTTTGAGGCTTTCACAGCGTGCAGGGTTCGTGTGAGAACAGGGGGAAAACATTCCTGGTATGGCCTTGGGTGGGATTTCTGGGAAGTGGTTTTTGTGCCTCCTAATCCTACAGGGGGGATCTCAAGAGCAGGAGATGGAGCCTGAAGGTTTATTTTAATATAATCTTACAAAATGCTGATGATAACTGAAAAGCTTTTGTGTCCAGGGCTGGTTCCTGGGGGGAATTGTTTCAACCTCTGGCTGGTGCCTCTCGTGTTCCTACAGGAAAAAGGAAAACGTTCCCGACCCGAGCTCCCAGCTCGTCTCACGATCCCTCTGCTGTGCCTGGAGCAGAAACAAACCCGGCTGGAAACGGGGGGAAGAGAACCCTGGATCTGCTTTCCTTTGGCTGCAGAATCACTTCCCTGCCATAAAATCGCCAGCGGGAGCCAAGGGAAGATGAGGTCATAGGGAAAAATGCCGGTTGGGAAACAATGGAGGGAGGTGCTGGTAACGGCTGGGGTGGGGATGTCCCACAGCCCGGGGCATCCCGGGGACCCACAGGGACCCCCAACCTCCATCGGGATCCCCTTCTCTTCCAGGATCCCAACTTCACTGGGACCCCCAGCTCCTCCAGGACCCCACTTCCTCCAGGACCTTCAGCTCCACCAGCATCCCAACTCCACTGGAACTCCCACCTCCTCCAGGATCCCACCTCCTCCAGGACCCCCAACCTCCATCGGGATCCCCTTCTCTTCCAGGATCCCAACTCCTCCAGGATCCCACCTCCTCCAGGATCCCACCTCCTCCAGGACCCCAATCCCACTGGAACCCTCCCATCCTGCCATTCCCAATCCCCAGCACTGCTCCCCCAGCTCTGTGCAGGACAAACCATCAGCATCAGCATTCCCACCCCTTGTTGTTCCCCTTTCTTTCCCAAGGTTTGAACTCCAGTGGAGGCTGGAGAATCCCAGTTTCTCCCATCCTGGTGTTTCAGGCCAGGCTGGCAGCAGGGGCAGGAGTGAGGTTGGATTTTGAACACAAATCACATCTCACAATATATTTTGCTTTTCCCTTTCCTTTTCCAGGCCGTAATTTATCCCAGCTCATCTCTGCCGGTGGATGGACAAACCTCCAGGAGGATCTGCAGGTCCCTTCCCTGAATCCAGCGTTGCTGGTGTGTCCCTGGAGGTCAGAGATCCCTGGGAATTTGGGGGAGATTTCCTATATTCTGTCTCGGTGAGGATTTCACCAAATCCCTCCAGTTCTGGGTGGAGAGAAAATCCTTTGGAAAGCAGGGAAATAAATACTGACACCAAAGACCCTCCCGGGGCCTCCCGAGTCATTAAACAAATTAAGTCTTAGCAGGAGGAGGCCCCGGTGATTGGGTGTGAAACCCCCGAGGGCTCGGTAATTGCTCTGCAGCTCTGGTGGGTGGAAGAGACAAAGGGATTTTGGGGGATTTTCCCCGGCAGCTCCAGCCCTTTTTGGATGCATGGAGCGCTCGGAGATTTGGCTGTGCTGGAGCAGAGCCTGGGATGAGCTGGGATGAGGTCCCTGTCCCCTGGGGCGGCGTGGGGAGAGCTCCCAGTCCTCCCCAGTGGGCTCCAGTTCTTTAATGGAGCCTGGCTCCCAATCCGTGGCCTCTGCCACCGCTCCCGGCTCCGGCCGCTGCCCCGAGCCCCAAAGGAATATTTCACTGGAAATGTTTTTCCCTCTGAGAGGCTGAACAGAGCCAGCGTGGGTATCCCGAGCTGCCGCGGCTCCGGAGGGAAGCGGAGCAGGATCTGCTGCCGAGGAAGGGTGTGGAATTCCCGCACGTCCATTTCCAGGGTTATCTGTGCTCGGGAGGGATGGCAGCCGAGCAGGAGAGGCATCGGGATCTCCCTGGAACTGCTGGAGCCTCCACGGGCACGGGAATCCCAGCTCCGGCTTTCCCCAGCTCTCAGTGCCCGGCAGTTCTGCTGCCATTCCCAATCCTTAGGGACACCAACCCTTCAGGCCCTTTTAATTATCAGTTGATCAGCACTTCTCAAATCAGGGTATCTGATAATCCCAGAGGGAAACATCCCTGCTGCTGGAATTCCGTGAGCCGGGAGGGGACGATGCCCCTTCCAGAGCCAAACGGCATGAAAATGATTGGATTTTATTATTTAATACAGCCAGGACCAGCTGCACAGAGCTGCTTAACCCAGCCGGGACACGGCCAGGCTGGAGGGAGGGATTCCCATCGGGAAGGGGATGCAGGGAACCCCGAGGGGGCTCTGCTGGGTGAGCACAGCGAGGTGGGGAATGCCCGAGGAGAGGCTCACATTCCTCCTCATGTGGGGGTGGCTTCCCTCTGCTCTTTTTCCCTTTCCCTCCCCCTCTCCTCGAAGCTGTCCCAAGCAAGTGCTGGTTTCTGGCACGGCCTTTCCCAGCTGCACAAAGGCTGCCTTGTGCCGCCGAGCTCCAGATGTTTCACATCCCACAAAAACTCCAGCACGAGGTACCTGTTCCCCTGGAGCACCGGCTGCCCTGGGAGGGAGGGAGGGAGCCGCCTCCAGCAGCCCTTGGTCCCAGCAATATTCAGCTTTTCATTCCAGCTCTGACTGCGCTTTTCCCTCAGGATCTCAGGGAGGCGTCAGGAATTCCCTCTCCTGTGGGCCCGGGGCTGGGCAGGGAGGTGGCTCCCACCTCGGAGGGTGTTTGGGGACACGGGCTGGGGACAGGATGGATCCCACCCTTCCCAGGGAGCTGCCCTGCAGATGAGCCCAGGAGATCCACAAATCCAGGGGGAGGCTGGGCTCTTGCCCAGGTAACAAGTGATGGGACAGGGCAAACACTCTCAGGTTGCACCGGTGGAGGTTTAGGTTGGTTGGATGTCAGGAAAAACTTCATGGGAAGGGGTTGTGCGGCCCTGGCCCGGGTGGTGGAGTCCCCGTCCCTGGAGGGATTTGAAGCTGTGTGGATGTGGCACCTGGGGACAGGGTCAGCGGTGGGATTGGCAGTGCTGAGGGGAGCTGGGCTGGATGATCTTACAGGGCTTTTCCAACCTAAACTATCCCGTGTTCCTGGGATGGCTTTCTCCCCAGAATCCGTGTCTGGGGAAGGTGAGGAATGGAGGCACGCAGGGTTTTTTCCATGTATTTCCCATGGAGAGGGATGGTGGAGGAGCAGGTGAAGGACGTGGTGATGGCCAGGGAGCACCTGGGTCTCACCTGGCCAGGGCAGAACCTGATCCCTCATTGGGCTGGAGGAAACACCTCATCCTGGGGATCCAGAGTGGGAACAGGCATTGCTGGGTGGGTCTGGGGGTGGAATCCAGGGAGCAGCTCCATCCTCTCCTGCCAGGACAGGTCACTGTGGGGCTCTCCTGGCCCGGGGAGCAGAGTGACCCCTGGAAAACACTGCCCAGCCCTGGCAGCACCTCATTCTCATGGAAAACACGCTGGGGGCAGGGAGCAGGGTGATGCCTTCTCCTGGTCTTAGAAAACGAAAGCCAGGCACGGTTAAAGGGTTACAGGGGGTTGTTTACCTCAGTATCTTTAATAGGATCCCTTCGGTGCCTCACCTCACCAAGGTGGAACGCGTGGCAATGCACACACCACAAATCACATAGACAATTTATAGACCTTACACATTAGCATATCTAACAAGGGTACCCAATAGTGGGGCTTGGGTGGGCTAATTTCTAATTTACAGAAGATGTTCTACTAGGGGAACTTGGCTCCCAAGACAGTAGAATGTTTGGTGTCCTGACTGTGCAGTTTCTGGGATGTTTGGTGTCCTGGCTGTGCAGTTTCTGGGGTGTTTGGTGTCCTGGCTGTGCAGTTTCTGGGATGTTTGGTGTCCTGGCTGTGCAGTTTCTGGGATGTTTGGTGTCCTGGCTGTGCAGTTTCTGGGGAGTTTGGTCTCCTGGCTGTGCAGTTTCTGGGGTGTTTGGTCTCCTGGCTGTGCAGTTTCTGGGATGTTTGGTGTCCTGGCTGGGCAGTTTCTTTCAGAGTTTGGTCTCCTGGCCCTACAGAACACTAGGACTACGCTAAGTTAGCAGACTTAAAGAATGACAAGCGTGCATGCTGATACTTGTGGATACATAGAACTGTGTAAAAGGTATATAAAAGAAAAAGCAAAAATCATTTTGGCATCAAGGGAATGGCTCCGGGTGGGGAGCAGCTCCCGCCCCACAGCCTGGGCACAGAAACCCCTCTCTGTGCAGCACAAGCGCCTCTCTGTCCCCTCTCTTTCTTCCCTTCCCTTTAATAATCGTCCCCTTTTGTCCCCACACATTCCCCTCCGTGCCATTGTCCCCCCTGCTCCCGCAGCCCATCCCAGCCCGGGAGCTGCTCCCGGGACCACCTGTTTCTTCCACGTCCTTTTCCAGGACACCTGATGTATTTATTTTCATTGCCGGTTTGTTTTCTTTTTTTTTTCCCTCTTTTTTTTTAGGGTCTATTAAGTTGATTCCTCCTTCCCGTGCCCTGGGAGCCGCGGTTAATGAGTAACCACAGCGAGCTCCGGGGCAGCTGCCTCAGACAAACCGACGGAGACTTTTTTGGAGCTGCATAAGGGAACGTTTGTTCTGCAGCCTCTCAATAGATCCTTGTGCAGGAGGCGAGGAGTGTGGGGAGAGAAAGAGAGAGACACTAAATCACTGCCCTCCTCCTCCGAGGAGAGCTCGCCCCGTGGGGGTGTTGGTGCCTTTTCCTCAGAGATGGGGGCTGAGTCACCTTGGCCGCTTCAGAGAGTGGATTTATCTCCCCAGCCGAGAGCACAACGGACTTTTTTAACTTTAAGGCTCGTTTTAAGTGACCTGAGGATCAAACACAGCCCATCCAGATCTTGGTGTGGCAGGAATTGGGATCTTCTGTGTCCCTGTCCCCTTGAGGAGCAGGTTTGGCTCTTGGCGTTCATCATTTTACCAGTCCCTTTCCTCTGCTTTGGGTTCATGGCGATTTTGGGGGGTTTATCCCATATTTGCCGTGGGGTTTGAGGCTGTTTCCCTTCCCTGGCTGGTGGGGCAGGGTCTGGAAGCCCCGTGCTGTGTCCCAGGTGTCCCGTGTGACCTTGGCCGTGGCATTTAAGCCTCTCTGCCCTGCTGTGCCCGTGCCACTGAGCAAACAGGTGCCGCTGTGCCTCTNAAACGGTGTGTTTTGTCCAGCCAGGCCAGGAGAAGAGCTGTTAGCACTGTACATGAAGCCCAGAGTTACAGACACACTAACGCAGTACAAAATCTAAAAAATATGAAAGCTAAAACTAAAGGTATCATGCTCAGCCCTGCCTTTGCCCTCTCCAGGCTGCTGGGAAGCTCCTGGAGCAGAGAATTCCAGGTCCAGCTACCAAACCACTCCTGCTTGGAGGGGCTCTCGCTCTCTCTGTGGCTCCATGACAAGGTTGGAAAAGAACTCCAGGACCATCCAGTCCAACCTCTGCCCAAACACCCCCCACCAACCAGACCTGACAGAAAAGCCGCCTCTGCTCCGTTTTTGGGGGATGGGGACTCCCCACTGCCCTGGGCAGCCCCTTCCAGTGCCTGACCACTCCTGCAGGGGAGGAATTTTCCCTAACGCCCGCCCTGACCCCGCTGGCACCACTCGAGGCTGGTTCCCCTTGTCCTGCCCCTCGTTCCCGGGGAGCTGATCCCACCTCACCCCCTCCCTGGTCAGGAATTGGGGGGGCTCCGAGCCCAGGCGTGGCGATGGCAGCGGATCCTTCCCGTGCTCCTGGGACAATCCCGAGGCGGCACCGCTCCGTGTCCCTTTGTCCCCGGAGCACAGCGGGGCGTGCAGGGGACAGCAGTGTCCCCAAGGGCTCCCCACCCCCGCAGCCTCCCCGCTCTGCTCCAGCCCCCTCCGAGGAGCTTTCCCACTGCTCCTTCCCAGGCCTGTGGGCCAGGCTGGGATCCAGCACCAGGCAGGAGCTGAAAACACGGAACCACATTTTCCTCCTCTTTTACAACCCTCAGCTTCGGGGCTTGGTTTTAGTTTTATTTTTATTATATATATCTTTTTTTAATTTGGGGATTGGCTGCAGTTTTGGGGCAAGATTGGGGCTGTTTGTGTTTTACCTGCCACAGCTCCCTGGAGCAGCAGTTCTTTATTGGCTTCCGCAGCACTTGGCACTCTCAGCACTGGAAAGAAAAAGCTTTTTGTTCCCATATTTCCATATATTTATATGGATTTAACTGGGCTGGGGAGGGTATTTGAAGGTCAGAGGACTTGCAGAGGTTACTGTGCTGGGAACAGGGAGCAGCCATCCTGTGGGAACTCACTCCCACCTCACCCTTCCCTCTCTCTTTATTTTCCCAATGCTGCCCATCACTAAACACTTTATTTTCTTGGTTTTTTTTCTGGGAAAAAGCACCAGCGAATTCCACGGTGTGGATTTATGGATGTGCCATTCCCAAGCTGGGGTGGGAAAAGCAACACGAGCTGGGGCTGTGACCCTGAACTGCTCCACAGAGTGTTTGTACCAACACAGCTTCGACAGAATAAAGAGCTTTCCTGGCTTCCCCTTCCCGGGGTGGGGCTCCCATTGCTTCCCAGAGCTTTCCCTGTTTTCCTGGAGGAGTCAGCAACCCAGTCCTTCCTTCTTGGCAATTCCTGGCCATCGGGAGCTCCGTATCTTGGGAATATTCTTCTGGAGAAGAGCCAGCCCATTCTCCTGGTGGTCTCCTTGGGAGCCCCAAAGCCATCCCTGGAGAGAGGAACAGGACTTCCCTTTCCAGGAAAACCCTCTTCCCTTTCCAGAAAAACCCTCTTCCCTTTCCAGGAAACTCCCCTTTCCAGGAAAACCCTCTTCCCTTTCCAGGAAACTCCTCTTCCCTTCCCATCAAAATTCTCTTCCCATTCCAGCAGAACCCTCTTCCCTTTCCTCGGCCGTTGCACTGAGGATTTCCTCCCTTGAAAGCTCCCCCAAAAGCTCAGATCCAGCAGATCCAGTGGCCACGTTTCCATGCTGGATTTGATATTTGCTTCATGATCCCGGAGGTCTTTTCCAGCCTGGATGATCCTGGCATTCTCTGCTCCCCACGCTGCCAGGGAGCTGCGGATCCCTGCGGGATAAAGGATGATTCCAGCTGCTCCGAGTGGGTTTTTCACGCCTCGGGAACATCTGGCTGACACCCTCCCATCCCCAGGCTCTTTATTCTCTGATCTATGCGCATTTTATCCAGCTCCGCGGGCAATCCTGCTCCCTCCCTGCCCACCCCGCCCGCCCCAGCATTCCAGGGCTTTCCCCCAGGCTCAGGAATGCGGGGCAGGAACGCTGTGCTCTCCGAGGAGCCGGGAAGGGGCACGGCTGGCGCTTCGCAGCGATGTCCGTGTGCTCGCAGGGCTGGGAATGCTGCCTCACCTGCGGCTGGATCCCATCCCCGCATCTCCCACCGCCTCCCACCGCCGCCGCAGCCTCTGGCACAGCCGGGGCTGCGAGCATCCCAGAAAAATCAGCGCCAGGCTCCTCTGGGAATGACTGCTGCAGCTTTCCATGGGAATTCGGTCACCTTTGGGGGTCTCTGGGCGGTGCAGAGGGGCCTGAGCAGCACCCAGGGGCTGTCGTGTCCCTCGCACCCATCAGAGGGTGACACAAAAGCTCTGCAGAGCCTTGGAGAGCTCCAGGAGTTTTTGGGAGATGATGCCTGGCAGCTCCGTGTCTGTGGGCTCGTGGCTCTGAAGGAAATGCCACCGGAAAAGGGAGTGAAACTTCGGAATTAAATTATAAAAATGGAAATTTGCCTTCGGAAATCCCAGACATCAATCCCACGGCTCTGTGAACCCACAGGAGCCCTTGGGACACCTGGATCAGTGACACCTCCCACCGTCCCAGGCTGCTCCGAGCCCCATCCAACCCCAGTCCCGGGGATCCAGGGGCAGGATCAGCTCCATCATTTGCAGCCTTTTCCCGGCTCTTTCCTCGCTGCGAGCCCCGTTCCGCCTCTTGCCAAACAGGTTTGAATTTCCAGACCGTGGCTATGAAAACGCAGCTCAGCCCCCTCCCGCACAGCGCTAAAATATGGCTTTCCCCCCTTTTTAATATCCCCCAAACGATGACCTTTTCCCTCCTTCAGCAGGCAGCCAACACAAGCACAACAATGTGATTTGTGCAGCGTTTCAGCTGCGGTTTCTTCAAGAAATTCATCTGCTCTCGAGGCAATTAAGGGCAGGGAAGCATTTCCACTCCGGCTTCGGGCCCTGAAAAGCTGCCAGGAGGGATTTTTTTTTTCCTCCCCCTCCGCTCTCCCTCTTGCTCCCTCAGCCCCCCTCGTCCTAGAAAACCTCTGTGGTTTCACTTCGGCAGCAATTCTGGGGGTGTGGGACGGTGAATCCCAGCCCGGTGCAGGTGGGAAGGGGCCGGATCCGTGTCCCTGTCCCTGTCCCTGTCCCTGCTGGGGTGGGACGCTGCCCACCTGGAGCAGGTTTGTGCAGGATCATCCTCCTGAGCAGCACCTCCTGCGCCCTCCCCCCTGCCCCAGCTCCTGGAGGGGACACCGGGCACGGTGCCACCCCCTCCTGGTGCCCGCTGTGCCCCTCAGGACCGTCCCCAGGGCGCGGGGGGTGCAGAGGGCACCTGCGGGACCTGGGTGACTCTGCCAGCACCCAGCGCTTGGGAGAACGGGCCTTAAATGAGCCCCGAAGTCAACAGCACGGTTAATTGCCCATTCATTCCTCGGATGGGTTAATAATTAAGTTAAATTAATAATTGGGAGAATAATTAAACGAAACAATCGCCAATACCCGGCACGATTGAAGCGCTCGCTGTCGGTGCCGGGGTTTTGGGGTTACTCATTCACTTTAGGGCCGCCGTGGCGTCGGGCTGGCTGCGCCAGGGATGCGGCTCCCGGAATCTCGTGGAAAACCGGACTTTTCCAGGCACAACCGTCGGCTCCTCCCTCCCCCGGCGACGGCGGAGAGCGGCGGGGTCCCGGTGAGGAGCGAAACCGCCCGGACCCTCGGGTCCTCCCCCACCGCCCGCGGAGAGACGGACTGACGGACGGACAGAGGGACAGAGGGAGGGGCAGAAGGACAGAGGGAGGCGGCTCCAGGCCGGGGGGAGGAACTACAAGTCCCGTGAAGCCGCACCGCCCGCCCGCCGCCGCGGGGCTATAAAAGGGGGAATGGCCCGGCCGCCGCAGTCGGAGCATCCCTGGCTGCGGCGGAGCCGCTCCCGCTGCCGTCCCGGCTCCTTCCCGGCGAAATTCCCGCCGGGAGATGGGAGCGGGGCGATCCCCGGACCCCCGGAGCGGGCTGAGGAAGATGAGGAGGAGGAAGATGCCGCTCCGCGCACCCGGCGAGCCGCAGCCCCGGCAGGGTTCGGGCGCTGCCGGCGGAGGTGAAGGTGGGTGCCCCGCTCGGTTCGGGGGGTGCAGGGGGTCCCCCCGGGGGTCCCGGCGTGGGGGGGCTGCGCCGGGCACTGCGGGTCCCCTCGGAGCCGGCAGCTGTCGCTTTTCCCCCTGTGCCATCCCCTTTGTGTCCCCTTGTCCTTCCCGGGGCTCCTGCCCGGGATGCTCCCGCTCCCGGCCAACGGAGAGGGGGAATTTCCCCTTCTCTCCAAGGAAAACCGTGCGGCTGGTGTTTTCCGTCGTTGTTCGCGGTGCTTTTGGTGGGATTTTTTTTGGTTTTTTTGGGGTGGGGTTTTGGGTTTATTTTTAGGGACCCACACTCGGCTTTTCCCTTCCCTGCCGTGGGAATTCGTTCCCCAAAAGTCTCGGCCCGGGGCAGGTGCCCGGGCGGGGCCTTGGGCAGCGTCTGCAGCCCCTCGCAGCCCTGTCCCCTCCGCTGCCGGCGTGTCCCCAGCCCCGGGGCGAGCCCGGAGCCGGCTCGGGGCTGGCGATCCGCGGCATCCGGGATGCACAAGAGCACTTTTGTGTGAATCCTGGAAAAAAAAAATATGAATGACTCCCTTCTTTCGCTGGCTACAACAAAAAGACCACACCAGTCTAGACCTGCAACCGACAGACAGCACACGGAGAAATGAGCGCTGTCTGCTCGCGGGGACCCGGCGTGTCCAGGGGAACTCCAGCTCGGGATCCCTCCGGAGGGCCGGGGATGCTTGTTCGGGAAAAGGATGTTTGAGGTTGCTTTGATAGGAACAAGAGGAGCTTTTATTGCCCGGACATTGTTGGTGTTGCTCGCTGCTGGCTCGGAACGCGTTTCCTCCGAAGGCTGTAGGAATTGCTCAGCTCTTGCTAATTGAGACATCTTTTTATAATCACGGGCGCAGCCGGGGGGAGGGAAGTGGGGGCAGAGCGTTGGTGACTCAGGCCTCGGGAAGAGGCTGCGTTTTGCTTTGCCCGGGGTTGTGGAGGGGAGATTCCAGCTGGGAAACTGGAGCAGGGCTCCCGAGGACAGCGGCCTGGCAGGCAGGTGACGCTTTCAGGACGTCAAATTTCTCATTTCCCTGTAGAACAGAGGTGGGGGGAAATCTTGGTTTGCTCAGTCCTTCCCGCAGGTGTGGGATTTGCCATGTGAGGGCAGTTAGAGCCCCGAGATGGAGACAATCGCTTTGTGGTCTCCTTTTCCAAGGCTTCCCTGCAAAACCAGCTGGATCTGCTCTGTCAGGCTGTTTTTAAAGTTTACCAGGTGCTTTCCATGTTCAGGTGTCCCAAAAGAAAGGTTTGGGGGATGTGGCACCCCTCAAACTCCGTTTGATGTGGCAGTGATCGCCCCACCCGGGGCTGCGGGGAGGCAGTGGGGTCACTCCAGCTCTGGGAATATCAATCCTTCGGGAAGAGGTTCCCAGATGAGGTGTGAGGGAGCTTTGTGAGCAGCTGAGTGCGAAAAGGAACCCAAACCCCGTTTCTTGTGATGCCAGGAGGAGGCAAAGCCACCCTGTGGGCAGGAGTGGGGACACCTGTGAGGTGTCTCCTGAGGCAGGAGGGATTTTGGGGAGGGCTGAGGTGTCTCCTGAGGCAGGAGGGATTCTGGGGAGC
>VZTG01002909.1:0-18964 GCA_013397845.1 Melanocharis versteri | reverse complement strand
CGTGGTCGCTGCACAGTAAAGAAGTTCTACCTCGTGTTCGGGTGGAACTTCCTGTGCCTCAGTTTCTGCCCGTGGCAGCACCGAGAAGAGCCCGGCTCCATCCTCTGACACCCCGCCTTTAGATATTTATGCACAGTGATGCGGTCCCCTTCAGTCAGCTCTTCTCAAGGCTGGACAGGCCCACTTTCCTCATAAGAGAGATGCTCCAGTCCTTTAATAATTTTTGGAGCTCTCCGCTGGACCCAGCCCAGGAGCTCCATGTCCCTCTCGTACTGCAGAGCCCAGAACTGGACACAGCACTGCAGGTGTGGCCTCAGCAGGGTCACCCAGCGTGGCGGCTCCACGGGGCAGCTGCTCTGGGGGATGGAGGAGAGGGGGAAGAGGAGGCCATGAGCAGTGGCTTTGTGTGCCCACAGGGACTTGCCACCTGAGGATGTGGGCGTCTGCCCCGGCTCAGCGTGGGATGAGGTGGTCCCGGCTGCTGGAGGTGCCAGATCAGAGCCAGGGGGTGTCCATGTGCAGCGCTGGTTTTGGGGCAATGGCTCCCGGCTCCCCACTCACCATGGGGCCATCACAGTGAGGCATCACCACCGTGGCCACCCCCATTGGCTTGTTTGCCATGGCCCTGGCCAGCTTTGCCCACAGGGTACTTGCCAGCGCCTGCAAGCCTGGTGAGGTTCCTGCTGTGAGAGTCTGTCAGTTTAGGGACAGCAAATCCAGGTGTGCAGCTGTACTCTGACACTTCATGCAGGGCTCATGCTGCCCCTGATGGAGATGGTACCGCCATCCCTCCAGCTCTGCACCAGCCTCCAACCTGCTGCAGGCAGAGCCAGGCCTGGGAGTTGGCCTGGGGTGTGAACCTGAAAAACTGGTTATCGGATCACTCACCTCATTGTTCTGATCATCCTGCAACCATACAGCCAGCTGTGTTGCATGGTGAACCAGCTCAATATCAGGTGGAGGTGGCACAGGGTTGGGAAGGGTTGTATTCACAATCAGGGAGGCAGGACTGTTTCTTCTGACAGCAGTTTCAGCTTTAAGAGTTTGTCTGACTACAGCCTCGTGACTGATTCAAACTGATCTAAGACTGATCTCCGGCTGTGAAAAAAGGTTTTGGCCCCTCCTCTACAGGTATTTCCATTACCTGCCTTGCATCAGTTCTAGTAATCATACAACCAAAGGGTGGGTCAGATCCACCTGAAAATTAACACATACACAGAAATTATGAGTTCTCAGGTAAGCAAAGTGTTGATCAGCAGCCACGTTGATTCAACTCACCACAGACCTGCTGGAGCCAAAATAAGGAAGGAGTTGGGAGTGTGCGACGAGGGGACAATAAGTGGTACAGAGTTAGATCATCTTGTGTTAGCAATAAAAAACACACTTTCAAGGTATAGTTTCCTGCTGTAGCTGAGTGACTCTAACGTGACTGCTACCAAGGGCATGGTCCTGCTCTCTTCTTTCTGGACTATGGCTATCTGCTGGTACTCCTTCCTTTACCAGCCACAGTGCTCTCCTGACCTCCTGAGGAGCCGTTTCTGAAAGGTAAATGGATAGAGAATTAAACTCCTTGCAAATGTGAAATGAATAGGGTTAAACTAAAAACACCAGCTGCTTAAGGGAGGGGACAGGAACGGACAGCGGGACCTTCCTTCTTTCCATTAGATCAGCTCGGCTGAAGAAGTCCACTCAGACTGCAGGGGGTTAAAGGGATTTAGTTTCAAGTCAATTTAGTTCAAAGAGATTTTGTTTGTAGCTGAATGCTGTCTTGCTGCTGTCTTGCTGCTGACAATCAAAATATTAGTAAAAGATAGCTAAGAGACATGAAACAGCCAAAGATCTCCGGAACAGAGTATGTATCTGAGTGAATATCTGAACAAGTACAGATAATTAGGCTTCTAAAAGGCCAGGTATTGAAGACTTGCTTGAAATTCTTAAGATAAAGCCGATCAATAATGACCAATAGATCTTGTTAGCTTATCAGCCAGCCCTGCCAGATGGTATTGATGACCTCCTAAAAGCACATAAAGTAGGTAAGCAGACCTGAATTTTTTTTTAAAATCATCTTAAGAGTGATTGTTTCATAAAGAAATTTCATTAATGGACTTCCAGAGAGAAAGTCAGAATATTTTCAGTCATCAAAGAAGAGTAGGAAGAGCAAGGATTTCTAAATAGTCATATTCAAAACAGATAAGGATGTAACAACAACAACAAAATTTTTAAAAAAATGTTGCTGCAAGCAGGCATACTCAGTATGTCTTATTCATTACCCACTGACAACATGGCATAGATCACTTTGAAGAAGAAAGCAGGCAACTTTGGTAGAGGGACTGTGTGGAATGCAAATCGTACTGAAACCACAGCAGGCCATCTGTCACTGATGGAATGAGTGTGATCCAAAGAATAAACAAAGTTAACAAGTACCTGGTTATCAGCAGTACATGATGGTGCAGAAAGCCAAAGAATTGATGTAGTGTTTAACATTTACAAGAAACATCAATAAAAGCTGCTGAGAGATTCCACGGAGAATCCAAGACAAATATTCATTTGAAAAACACAGCTGCAAGTCACAAGAACACTATTGTACAACTCCATCAACAATGCTCATCAAATACTAGGAGAAAAAGAGATTACAGAGATGAGTCTTATGAAAAAATTCCCTGTACCACTTGAAAATTCTTCTGTTTCAAGCTAACCAAGGGTGATAGTTCTGAAATGATCCCATGAGGACACCCCAGATGAGTTGTTTTGTATGCACCACAAAACCAATAAACTGAAGTCAGTCACAATCACTGCTGTATTCTGCCTCTACTTTTTGCAAATTGTATTGGCAAATTGGAAAACAGACATGAGCAAAATTCACTAACAGTAATAAAAATAGTGTGGTCCTTTGAGATTGCTTTGTGCAGGGCATAAATTGGTCCTGCAACTTTTCAGAATGTAATATTAATAGTGCTTTTACTGGATATGAAGAACCTGCAATCCAAGTGCATTTATGAACAAAACTTTCCTGTGCTTGAATTTGAATGCCGTCTGTTACTTCCCAGAAAGTGCAACAACTGGTATTAGTGATGCTTTTACCAGCTTTTCTGAGACAAAAAAAAAGAGGATGGTGATTACACCCATACTCCATCAGGCAAACTGTCTATTCTAGCATGCACTGCCTGCAGATTATGCTGCAGAAATCAGGAGACCATCTCTGCGCTGTCTGTCAACTGTAGCAGGTCTGTCAAGTCTTTCTGGGAGTTCTGATGCCCGAAACCATTTAGGTATTTAGTGTGACTGGCTTAAGAGTCAAGAGAGTCAAAAGCTCTGCAATGTGTCAAATTTTAACAGCTTTTGAATGTGTGTGAGTTACTAACAGAGGTGCACAAACATGTAAACGACACATCTGAACTAGGCAAAAGACTGCTGCTGGTGAGAGGATGGCATGCAAGTTCCATTTAATATGGGGAGAAGAAAAAGTATGGCAGTGTTGGAAATATATTTCCAAGTACTTACATGGTCTTTAAAGTACATTTAACTTGCTTTCATCATGAGAAAATATTGTTTCTGGCATAGTTTCATAGCTCCTTATTTGCATTAGGAATCTCTTCCTAAATACTGCATACATTTAACATTAAATACATGAGGTGATGCATTATGTATTACAAAATGAAAGGGTGTTACCAAGTAAGTTTCTGCTCTCCTAGCACACATTGCATGTTGTTTATACTCGCATCCCTCCACAAGAGGAGCAAGAGTATGTGAAACGGTTTTTTTCATAGTGGGGGGGTTAATTACTGAGAAACAGACATTTGGATTGAAGAAGGGGAGGTAAAATAAGTCTGTTTTGTAGTTGGGATAGGATGATGGGTGAACTCTGTCTTTGGAAAACTTCATTCTGCTGTTTGCAGTCAGGTGTCTGTGAGTTGTCTCCTGAAACTACTCCCTTGCCTCCATAGCCGGGAGTGCTGTTCTTGTCAACAACAGTTACTATCTTGGGGCCGTAGTTGTCCTGGAAATCATGTTCTCTGAAGATAAGGGTGAGATAATGAATTCGATTTAAATTCTATGGAAAGCCAGAGAGATTGGTTCGATATACCTACAAATAACTTGTGTTTCTAAGATGTGCTGCAGCTTTATGTACTTCTCAAATCTCCCTAAATAGGGAAGACATATTATCCATATATACAGTAGTGCTGTACTCACACTGCTGTTCAGTACTGTGTTGGCCAGCAGCAGCAGCTCAGTCTCTCACAAAACTGGAATTTCTAGACAGTGTTGCAGTGTGGGAATACAGTGCCATTGAGAAAGCCAAGAACACTCCTAAAGTGTGGTCTGCAATAGACTCTTGCATGTTCGTAACTTAAGAAACAATAGATTCAGCAAATATGTGTTTCAAAATTTTCTCTTTCATCAGAGCTGGCTATTTCACTCTGCTAGTTTTCATTGGGAAGCTTGTGGTTATCGAGTTGGTTTTGCATGGTTGGTTATTGATGGGTGTTGCAGGTCAGCCAAGCAACCTGCATTTGGTGTGAGCTAACAGTCGCCCATGCAAGAAAAGTGGCTGCCAGTGTGTGATTTAGGAGTCCCTAAGCAGAACAAGAAATAAGGAAAGCTGAAAAAGGTGTCCTTGGGAGGAACAGACTTTAACAGTCAAGGAAAGGGAAGCATTACCAGCATTAAAAAAAAAAAGTGACTGAGTTTTAAAGATGACCAGATTCAGGAGCCGCTGAACATTTTGCACTTAAGACAGGTATGTTCATGTATATCTGAAGTTTATACCGGGTTCTTCAGTCTCCCCCAGGTCATCTACCGAGCTGATGGTGAGATCTTTGTCTGTTGCTTTGGTGTACTACTCGAAGAGGAACTGAAAACTTGTTAGCACCTTCTTCATTCCCTTATCACCTTTCTCACATCTCAGAGGTTGCAGAGAGCTTCAGAAAAAGCATGGCTATCTGCTTTCTGTCCAGTCATAGGAGGAGATTCTCCATCAGTGTCATAAGCATAATTTCATTTCCACGGCTGGAATGACTGTCTCCAAATTGTTTTATATGAAGCATTGAAGCTTTAGATAAATGATCGTCTAATGGGAATTTTTATGAGTTTTTCCATAAGCTCACTGAAGCATGGGAGCTCTGGATACTGCACAGCACTGGCTGTTCATTCAGTGCTGGTTGAATCATTGCACATTTAAAGAAAGGAGATCTTATTTCCCTGAATTATGAGCTGGCTCCATCCTGGTCATCATTATGTGCTGGTTTCATTATGGTCACATGGTCACTTATTTTCATTTGCATGTCAAGAAGGGCATAAGTTAAATTCACAAGGCTTTGCCATCCATCTGGTGTCTAGAACTTACTCATATATAGGATGATTCTGTGTCACTTTTTAGACAAAACTTACCAATATAGTTTTTTCCATCGAAATGGGATAGTTTTTTTATGATTGGGGTTTTGTCATCTACAAGACAGGCTGGCTGAGGAGAAAGGGTATTTATTATTATGACATATGTATTCTTACATCATTACCATATGTACCTTATAATTTCATCACACACAAAATTTAATTCATCATAAAAATTATCATCACTTAGGCTTTCAGCAGCCTAAGTGCCTGTCTAAATGGAAGTCTGACTTTCTCCATGCCTAATGAGACTTGTTCAGTTTCTCTCTCCTTACTTTCTCTTGTTGCATACATAAAGCAAGGGATGGTAGTACTAAAGAAAAGTGTGGTTTAGAAGATTACCTGTGTAGAGTAGGCTCTTGGGTCCCTGCTTTTCTGGTTTATCTGAAACTATCATCGTTATGCAGCTCATATAATATTGTTCTTATGTAACAAGCACTTATAAGTAATCATGGTATTTGGTATGCACATTCCTGTGACATTCCTTGTCTTTAGCCTCCATCTTTCTAAGGCCAGGTGCTAGTTATAACCAGATTTATGTCATTTTCCAATAGCTGTTCTGTTGGTTGAGCTAAATCCCATCTGAAGTCTGTTTGTTTGCTGTCATTTTTCTCTTCATGAGTAGGTATAACAAGCTAAAATCAAATATAGGATAGATGCATACTAAATCTTCATGTATTTTCATCATTTTCATAGTAGAAATGATAGAATTGCTTCTTATAGACATAGTAAAATACAGAGAGCACCAGTCTGACATCTTTCACAGGCAATTACTTTCAATTTTCGAATACTAACTTCCTGATTCAGTGATTTGACACAGATGAGGACATTTGATAGATGCACTGGCATACAGGTATTTCCTTTTTTTTTTTTAATCAGTTAACTAAAACTTTACTGTGATGTCTAAATATGTTGAATTTTTACAGGAAAATAAATCTGAGTGATGGACTTATGTGACAGGATCAGTCTGCATCGGTGTACCACAGGAAAAGGGAAAGCTGTGCACATCTATAAACAAACTGATTTCTACAACTTTCATTTGTATTTTTATTTAAACATAGATAAAAGCATAATAATTAGGAATTTATCTCAAGAGAAACCTTCGATTTTTATGCATGTGGTTTTATAGTTGTTTAGGGTTTTAAAAAATTTTAAAATAAGCAAGCCTGATCTAACCTACAGATTTCCTGAGACAGCTATTGGTTTGTGGGGTGGGAGAGAATGGTTGAATAGTTAAACATATGATTAACAGAAAATTAATGTAACAATGTATCTATTTAAAATAATGGACTCCTTTGAAGGGGTTAACTTAAAAAAAACCAAAGAACTTTTATAAGGTTAAAACTCCTATGCCATATACACAAATATATATTGCTCTCTCTACCCATCTCTATATATTTGTTCAGTGTGACTCCTATAGAGAATATCTATATTTGCTGTATTAGCCCCATCTGGTGAGTTCTAACAGCATTGCAAACTGGACAGAGCTGATGCTGCTCTCTCATGTCCCAGCTCTTAGGTGGGTGGCAGGGCTTGCATGGAGACCCACATTCCTCCCTTTGCCCACTGCAGCAACAGCACAGACACGCAGGAGGAATCCTCATTAGCACGGCAGGAACGTGGTTCATAAGCTTCTCTTTTGCTTTAATGGATTAATCTCACAAGTCAGGGAGTTATTCTTTCCTTTGCATCCAGAAACATGCACAGCCCATCAGTGCACTTCAGCCACCCCCATTCACAAGCAGAGGTATCTTCCATTCCTGTTCTTGGTTTGAGCTGAGGCCTTGTGTGCCAGGGCTGAAGCAGCTGCTCCTACAGACTTTACCTTCCAGTGGTTTTTTGGGAGGGCTGTGGTCCACTTTCTGTAATTGCAAAGGGATGTCACCCATCAATTAGTTCATTTCAGAGTAGCTGTTAGTGGACGCAGTAATGGGCAACCTGCTCCAGGTGGCCCTGCTTGAGCAGAGAGAGATGAGGTGACCTCCAGAGGTTCCTTCCAACCTCAAACACTCTGTCATTCTGTAAGTTTACCCTTAACATTATCATTTACTTTTGTGCAATATCAATATAAATCAACACTGTTCTGAGTAGGAAGCATTTTACTTACCTTCCGTAAGAATAAATTTTGATAAAAGCTCTTTTGAAGTGCAGGATCATGATGTAGTTTCTAAACAAGAAACGAGGAGGCTGCTTGCCTCTAGTACATGGGTTAGCAAACCCTGTCAGCCTTTGATATATGGTAGGTCAGAATAAGACAATCTCTGTGGCTGCCTTGACTTGCTCCACGCCTAAGGAGTCTTGTTCAGTTTCTCTCTACTCTCCTTCTCCTGCTGCATGTCTAAACCAAGGGATGGGCTGATTTTTTTTTTTTTTTTTTTTTTTTTTTTTTTTTTTTTTTTTTACTTTTTGGTAGCTTGAAGGTTACCTACATTAATTCTGCAGAAAGATGAGTGATGACAATGATTCTTTTACTGCCAGACTTACCTCATGAAGATTAGTTGCTCCTGTAATGTAAGCTGAAATGTGGCTATAGTATGTTTCTTTCCATCACTTCCTTTTGGAAAATTCAAACATAATCTCATCATAATATTTCTAGTCAGTTTAAATTATAATTTATTTTGTTTCTTGTCTACTTTCCTTCCCACAGCTGTGACAGGAGAGAACTGGGGGCAAAATAAAAACAGCTAGTAGCCAGACTCAAGGGCCTTGTGGTCTTCTTTCATAAGAGGTGAATAAATGGTGTTGTTTAAGCATAACTTCAATAGGAACAGGAAATAAGAGCCTATCTTAAGGAGGAAATCTACATCTTTAGGTGGTTTCAGACTTGGTTTCTGTTAAATGATCAAGCAAAGGGACTTTACACTATAACATGTCCCTTCAATAAAATGTCTTTCCTTGCAGTGTTATTCTGATTTGAAGGGACTATAAACAAATCTGTGGTAGTCTCATCATTATGCCAACTAAGCCAATATCTCCCATTCCCCCAGAGAACCTTCAAGCTTATTTTTAAAATTAAAGAGTTACCCCAGAGTATCCCTGTTAAGGTAGTGTTTCGGTTATAGGAGAGTGAAAATCTTTTGTTTGTTATTTTGTCATAACTGCAAAATTTTATCTCTGGGATATCCCAGAATGTACAAGCAAAATTAATTATTTGTGACAGTAAATCAAATCCTGTGATGACTTTTCTTACTTTATAATACAATCTAACATGACTATATTAAAAAGCCTACAGATTTCCTCTTAATTAAACAATTATTCATCCTATGTTAAGTAACAAATCAAGGAAAAGTGAAAAATCTGAAATGTATACCAGATTGCTAATGATACATCTGAAACAATAATTAAATTTCTCTGCCCTATGCTCTCAAGACAAATTATTTGTATTTTTTCAGTTTAAAAACACATGTGCCACTGTCAAGTGTATGTGTGGGTGTGCATGCAGTGAGGTTTCAACTATGCATCCTTATTAGCACTGAGGCTGTGCAAACTGAAGATCAGCCCATGGATGAAGAGGAGAAGACTCTTGCCTTCCAGGCTGAAATAACTGCTCATCAACACTTTCCATTCCAGCAAGAAAAACTTTCTAAGGGAGGCAGTTAGCAAATCATTGGTTGCAAGTAATCTGGCAATTAATGTGACTCAGCCAGGAAAACACTGCCTGGATTCTTAACTGTACCCTGAGAATGCTCAAGCCTTCTGTTGTGATCCGTGGACAGAGTGAGATTTGAGGCTGTGACTGATCCAAACAAGCTGGATTCTGGGAATGATGGGCCTGACAAGCACAACTGCATTCTGGCCATCATGGATTCAGGCACAGAATGACCAAAGCTGATCCCATGACTACTGCGAGGTCCAGCAGTGGGGCTTCTGTAGAAATGTGGCTTGTGCTGGTGTCTCTGGGAATGGTCAGTTTGGGGTCAGCTTTTTCTCTGCCTCCCTGGCTGCAGACGTGACCGTGGTCACAAAGCAAAGACAGGCAGTGGGAAGTCACCTTCATTCCAGGCTTCTTGCTGTCGTTGATAATGGTAAATGTTTGTCAACAGAATTCGCTGATCTCTGTCTCGTGGCTGGTGAGAGTCAGGTGAACATTCTGCCGAACAGTGGGAGCACAGGTGCACAGTCTGATGGAACAGGATCTCTACCTTTAGCAGCAAATTTGCCTGGCTGGGTAATGACCATTGACTGAACTTTGTGCAGCAGAGAATGAATGTGCATCACACAATGCAGCACCACGGCTGCGTTTCATTTCTAGTGTGTGTTTGTTTCTTTTTAAAGAGAAAGGTCAAACAATGAATTTCTGCATTATACACTCCCTCTTGCAGTTCATATGTTGTATTGCTGTGCTTCATGAGGGCTATGAAAGATGGGGGAAATACACATTGGAATGGTATAATTGCTTTAGTTGTTGCATTTGTTGGAGCACAGAACAGGTATAAAACACTAGCTCAGCATTATCAGGTAGTCAGTGATGATTAAGAATTTCTTACAATTGTATTAACTCTTCATTTCAGAAAAAGGTTGCTATTTGTCCATTTGTGCTGTCACTAAAACTCATATATTTCATTCATGGGGAACCACATGACTGTAAAACAAAGATTATCCTATATCTGAAGGAAGACCAAAGAGAATACTTGGGAAAAAGGCAAATCAAAGAAATTGTGAAGAAGCATTCTCAATTCATCAGCTATCCAATTACACTCTTTGTAAGTGCCTTGTTTGAGATGCTAATTGTACATGCTTTGAAACACTAGTTGCATACCTAATGTCCTTGCATCATTCCCAGATGCTACTAGTACAACATTAACTAAGCTGTCTCTGTACTGCCAGAATTAACATTTGCAAGAAGGATCCTATATTGTGTGATAATCTCATGGTTTGCTTTCCTAATGAGCTCTGGAAGAGTATTGCCTGTGTAGGATAGAGTTATACTGTGTATCAGTCTACATGCTGAGCTTCTCATTCATCAACCCAGAGGAAATCTTATAAAGATAACATTTATCTTAGTGAATTTAGTAAGACACAGTTCATGCTTTTGTTAAAATCTGGACTACTTGGCAATGAAAATACGTGCTTGTAGCTGAAGATCCTAATTATGCAGGTGAAGCAATAAATTCTGATTATGCATTTCATATTGATATATTCTAAAGTTGTGCTTTTGGGGCCAAAGAAATCTCCTGACATATTTAGATATGCTTCTGAAAGAGGTCTAGTTGGCAGTTACTAACTAGTAATTCTGGTTTTTAAGCCAGACTTATTATGGCTCTAGTTCCAAAAGCGAGAACAAGATGAGCAGAAGGCAATTTAGAAAGGTACTTTGAATGCCAGGTGCATCAGTATTATTTAATGAATTTATTCTACAAAACTGCAAAGCAGGGTTGGAAATACTTCTCTTATGACCTGTAATTATGTTTATTCATACAAACCCAGGGACATGCAGGGAAGTTCATCAAGGTGGAAATAACATGCAAATTAAATAATATAATAGGAATGTGACTGCAGAGGTTTCTGGAAAAAGAATGGCCCCCTGTAATTTTCTGTCTTGAACTACAAAGAAGGAAGTCAAGCCATCATGGTATACCATTTTTGGTATAAATTCAGAACTGTATTTCTGTCAGATGAAACAAACTTGAGCAGTTCTATAGAACCACAGCTAAGAGAGATATTTCATTTTGAACAAATGGTCTGAGGAAACACAATTTTAGGCAAGTCATTAGAAAGAGCAGCTATGCCCTGAGGAAGAAAAGCTGAAAAATCCCTTCTTTTACTATACCAATCCTTTAATGCCCCTTCCTGCAACTTAGCTTTGTAGATCTACTGTGAAGGACAGCCAAAACAAGAAACAGAAAATGCATTCTGTCATGATTTTTTTATAGTTTTGTTTCATAATAAAGAAATTTACTGGTTAGAGTGAACTCGCTGATTTTATTTTAAACACTAGACATTTAAAAAGTAACTTGAATTTGACAAAATAAAAGTACTTTCACTCTTCCAGATATATCTAATCCAAATAAAGCAGAGATGAAGAAATCCTGGGCTGAAATAGTTTTAAGTCAGCATCTGAAACAGTTTTGTCAATCACAAGAGTCATTGCAACACCCACAGTGCTGAAAGACCCATTCTGGAGGGGTTTTCTTCCTTGTTTTGTTTTGTCAGTGATGGGGGGGAAAAGGGCAGAGGTATCTCCTGGCAAGTGTTAACCAGCACCCCTCTGGTTAAGAAATAACCTGGTGACTTCTAGTAACTGTGGTCTGTCCTACTTTCACAGAGCAGAGCAGCTGCATTATACTGACCTGCATATTAACTGGCTAAGAATACCCTCGGCTCAGCTGACTGCAAAGCAGGATTTCAGCATGAAGAGCCAAGTTACATCAGAAGATTTGCCTCAGTATGGCAGGAAGCATCTCCTTGAAAGAGATGAAACCCGATTTTCCCTCTAATTCATTATGCCTGGTTCCTGTAGCCCACAGATAAATTTGTAATGATTAATCAAGTACTTACACCGCTCTTGACAAAATTTCTCAAAGTACCTACTCACAGTCAGCTTTAATCAGAATATCTTACTGCTACTATTCTTTTTTTCAGCATTCTTTTGTGGAGAGGAAGCTGGGATTCAGAGTCTGCCTGGTTTTTCACAAAAAATAAATCTTCTGATCTGACAGAGCAAGAAAATAACATTAAACTGTGCTTAAGCAGAGTGTTCATCACGGATAGCTGTTAAGCCTTAATCTGTGATTATCTGAAAGCACTCCATAGATTTTCATACCTTGTTTTTTATCCCATCAATATCTTGCTAATAAAATGGAAGTACTGTCTGGAATATTAAAAAAAAAAGGGTCTACCCAGAATATAGGGACAACTTTAAATTAATTTCTTGCCTTTTTTTTTTAAAGTATAGAGTGTGAAATTAAGGACCATATCCTGTTTGAAATACTAGAAAAATCAACTTCATTGACATCTATTTTAAATGCTCACAATCTCCCATCCTGAAAAACGTGGATCCTGAGCTTGCAGTTTTTAAAAATTTCTATGACTTTTAAGACCTTTGTTGAAACATGCTTCATGATGAAATTTGAAGCCTCGGCGTGTAGCAGACTCATAGTACAGCACACAGCATATGCTGAATTCTGAATAGCTAACTTCAAGTATTTTTTCACAGATATTGCAGCAGAGCACAATTACGAAGGTGACAATAATAAACTTTTCCCAAGTTTTCCTTGACCTTCAGAAGGAAAGAAGACAGCAAGTTTGTAAGCAGTTTTCTGGACTATGAGGTGTTCTGCCTAGACACTTCTTTGAAGGAGTGACAGGAGTCAGCCTTGGCCAAGGCTTCTGACAGATCTTTTTCACAGAATTCCTTTCATACTGGTCAGATCCAAGGTAACTTGGCTGTGTGATACCAGAGCTTCTTTTGAGCTATAATTCAAACTTAATAAATACCTAAAAGTCCTCCAATCAAATTCTTTCTAGAATCAGGTTTATCAGATTAGCACCGATTTAAGCAGTTGTTCTGCAAGATTCTTCAATTCTTTCCATTTCTGTGCCCTCTTTAAAGTGGAATGATTGAGGTTATTTGCATACTCAGTATCCTCAATAAAAATGTGTAATTGATTTTCTTTAATCTAGTTCACCCTGACTTCAGCTAGCACTGCTTAGTAAACCTACTTTCTCAGCTCTTTACACAACTAAAATTCCATTCACAACTAAATCTGAAAGTGTGATTTCCATACCAGATTGCCTTCTCTCTTTCCCTCTGATCTCTAAGGTAAACCTTTCTATGAAGTGGGTTTTTTTTCTCTTTGTTTCTAGGAAATGTGTTTATAAAGAAGTTGCTTTGGAAGTGTTCCTGAACTATGAAGGCCTTTCCAACAATTTTCTTCTTGCTTCTGCTGAAGTCACCAGAGCAATTTGATCCCAAAGATATCTTCTTTATATAAAATCTTCCTAATGCAAAAATACTTGATCTTTCTTCTTATCTGATTCAGGACTAGAAATTACCTTCTGTGCCTCTATCTAAAATTAATTGAAAATTTATTTCCTACTATCAACTTTTCTGTCATGTCATAATCACCTCACTCAACTCTGAAAAGTCATCTGTGTTCAGTAATTTGAAAAATTAATACTATTGCATCAAGAATGTTAGTGAAGTGCAGAACACATGCTTTGTGACATAATTACCAATAGTATAAAACATTTGGAAGGTGACTTGAAGGAGAGTTTTGTCTCCAAATCTACCATGCACACAAAAAAAAGTATGTAAGTGCTCCATACATCCCCACGCTCGATAGTGAATATGCAACAGTGCTTAGCTGTTATAGGTACTAAACCCCCAACCCTTACTGTTATACTCCTAGAACTTGAGTATGTACAGGGGGAAAAGTGTCAGGTTTATTTCTGTGCTTGCTGATGCTGGGACTCTATTAAGTTACTTTTTTAATGCTGTAACTTTACCATCACTATCCTTTTTTAACATTTTCATGGGAAGTCTAGGGTTTTGTTTGTCTAGGGGCTTTTTGGTCAAAACTTCTGCTGTCTGGAAGGGCTTTTTCTCCAAGCTTCCTGTCCTTCTGAATTAGAATCTGTTGAAACTTATGCCTGTGAATAGAACAAAGCTCTTAACTATGGATAATAAAAGTTACAGCTGCCACCACACCTCTTGTTCTCCCTCCAAAGTTAACAGTTTTATGTAACTGTTCCTGATTTAAGGGAGCTCTGATGGGCATGACTTTCTCCTGTCACTCTCCAAGCCATGTAACTGTGTGCCCTGATTTTTTCGGTCCCATGTTAGATGGAGACCGCACACATTTCTGCAAACAGGTACTGCAGTTGCCTCACAATGCTCTTAAAACAAAGAGCAGGAGAGAGTGAAAGAAACGCTTTTAACTTGGTGGAAGACAAAGTGTCTTGTATAGCTCAGTCGGCATAGGTATAATGCTTGATTTGTACAAATAATTTCAGCTAAGAAGTGCATAATTGTGCACTTATTCTGGGAAAGTGTAAAGCATTATATAAGATCTAAAACTCTAAAGAGAATATATTTTGTTCCAGTCATAAGAGAATATTAAGAGGAAGAGCAACTTAAAATATCAAATTGGAGTTGTTATAAACTTAACCGATTCATTTTGTAACAAACACCACATAAAGTAATTTATGATAAGACTTGAACAATTCTTCTGGGGGCTTGTCAACATTCCATGAATCCAGGCCTTTCCATGCTCATTCTCTCAGCTTTCCTATGCAGCTGAGCTTTACATATCTATATAAATATATTATGTATGTTATATAATATATATGTAATATAAATTATAATTGACATTTGTTAGTAGTGGAATTGTTGACTTCTGCTATAACAAATACACTCTTGTTCAACGTAAGTCCCTTTAGAATTCCTTCTGAGAGAAATAACTGGCAGTTTTCACAGTCCTTGACACATACTTGAAGAACTGTAAACTTTTAGAAAAAAAAATGTGTAGACGCAGCCCATCGACCATGCAATTATTACTGCCACCTGCAGTTCTACAGTACAACTACACTGAATGACATCAATTTTGTTCTTTGCCTCTTAAGTAGCTTTTTCGCCACAAAAATATTTCTTCTAAGTGACTATTGATCCTATTTCTAGTATGAATCACCCTTTTTTTGTGACCTACAGATCTTACGATCACTTTAGCTTCCAGCAAGCAATGAGAAAGCACAAAAGAAGAGAGCCTGGGAAATAGTTTTAAGAAAGCATGAAGCTGTGCTCAGACAGATATCCATTCCCAGCTTTACATTTCATTATGATAACACAGATTTTACATGCATAATTCCATGTGTTAAAGCAAACTATAGACATATATTACCACATCTTTCTACTTACATCATTCTTCTGAAATTACTGTTAAGCAGTTTCAGTTGCTGCTGTTTTGTTTTCCTTCAGTAAACCCTGAAGCACTGGGATAACACGGCAAAACTGTGTCAGACCTCAAACAAAACTAATTTTAAAGCAAAGTTATAAAAGCATTAAGGCTACAACACCAAACACTCAGAAGTCAAGTTAAATGCTGGAATTCGAATTCTCTATGCAAATGTTTTTTAATTTCTTTGTGGCTTATAAAAACCAAAAAAATCTTCTTCAGCAACAACAGAAGAAGCCTTTGATTGAAATAAGAATAAACCCCAGTTTTCCTAGGTGTTATTTCAACAGTTTGAACATAAAATAACTTCCTTTCAGCCAACTTTTACTTTGTTCTTTTTAAATATTATAACTTTCACATAGCAAGGAGTTCTATGAAATTGTGTAATTAAAGATTCTATTAGGATGCAAATGTATACAGAGAACAAGTATGGGACTAATCCTTAAGAAACCAGGAGATGCACGATGGAGGCTTTCTGGTAAGGAGTGTCCTGCTGGTGAGTTGGGGTCAGCTGTCCCAGCTGTGTCCCCTCACAGCTCCTTGTGCCCCCCCAGCTTCCTTGCTGAGGGTCAGTGCGAGGAGCAGAAAAGGCCTTGAAGATATATAAACACTGCTCAGCAATAACAAAAACGTCTCTGAGTTATCAACCCTGTTTTCAGCACAAATTCAAAATATGACTCCATACTGGCTGCTGTGAAGAAAATTAACTCTACCCCAACGAATACCAGCACAATCTCTTGGTTGAAAAATGGATCTATCTTGCTCAGAATTTCCTCCAAAATTAACTCTGACACGAACCAAGTTTGGAACCATTTTTTTTTTCTTGCCAAAAAGTGAAGCAATACAAAACTGGGATCAGTTAAAATAGAGTAACCATAGGAACAAAGTGTCTATATTTGCTAGCCCTCACTGCATAACAAAATAAAAAGAATACAGGTTATTCACAAGTCATGAAGAAAATATGTGTTTTATACAGGCACAGAGGAACTCAGATTAAGCAGAGCTGGGAAAACTTAGATGGTTTGGTACGAGATTACATTCTCCCAGTGCACTTGTCAAACAACTTTGACAAAAGAAATCAGTCTGCTTTTGAAAGCTGAATAACACGACCACAAAAGAGAAAACAGAATGATGTGACTGGAGATTAGACAGTATAAAGACATGTGATCCTGCAGACATATGCAAAACCTTCTATAGGTCTTCACATGCTTGAAATTACATATATCCCTAAGTCTGAATCACTGGACCCACATTAATTGAGAGATTAGAAAGGAAAATACTTTCTTAAACATCTTGAATGTTTTTTTTAAAAGTGGCACCCTTAAAATTCTGGACACCTCAAAAGGGGAGCACACAAGCAAATTTAGTAGGATATTGCTGGTTAAAATGCTTGGACAGATTTCCAAATATTGCAATAGTTTAGCAGTTCTCCGAAGTACAGAAGTTACTTTGATGCAAATACATGTCAGGAAGCATTTCAGTCAATGGCATCTGAACGTAAGAGGGTTTCAGCCTAAAAGGCACATCCTATAGAATTTATACTATACCATGACTATTTTTAATCTAACAAAAAACATGAAAGTTACATCATTGTGCCTGAGTGTAACTGCCACACTTTATTAGGACAGTGGTAAAGAGCCATTAGGCTGCTTTATGGAAGCAGACAACCAAAGCAGCTGTCAGATCACTGAAATCACAGTCACTGTGCAAAGAAAGGAACTTGTCGTACTCAAGAAAGCATTGTGGTGCACATTATTTCGTACAGACAAACATGTTTGAGAGGAAGGAAAAAAAATGCATTGAGAAGCACCTCAAAATCAGACTTGAAGAGAGTACAGAAAACAAGCAGCCAAAGTAAGTACCAAGGAGGTGACCCAGACGTAAGTGCAGAACTTTCGAGGCTGAGCGTTGGCTGAAATCCAGCTTTGTCAGTGGCTTAGAATGGTGAGCAAATAACCTCACCCTTACAGTCTGATTTCTCCTGTGGGCTGAGCAGCAGCTCATCTATACACCCTTTTATGTTGTTGACACCATGATTAATTTTTCCACCTAATTAAAATAACCTGCAGGATCCTGTATTTTGGCCAACTGCTTGGGTGAGAGCTGGAGCACACCAGGATTTAGAAGGGCAGAGTCCTTTAAGACATTGTATCAATGCGTGTACTGATCCAGATACTGCAGAAACTGCAGCAAAACAAGCTGTAATTTTAATTCCTTGGTGTTCCTGCATGTTTTACACATATACTTAATGTATCTTCTTGTCAGAATACTGAAAACTCCCTGAAAACATAATGCCATAACAAAATCAAGACAGTGGACCCCAATTCAATCAGATTTGCTTGTCTGGGTTAAAACTGCAGGATAATGGATGCAAAGGACATTAAGTTCAGCATGAGGATTTTTGATTAAATGCATTAATGGATCTAAGTATTGGAATATTAAATTCATGCTAGCCAGTCTATTTCAGATGCTCAACTTGGAGAAGGGCAGGTTGGGCAACTTAAAATTCAATTCCCCAAAGTCAGACAGATGTTGAACTAGATAGGAGTCTGGGGTACATCTAAGAGCTGAAAGAAAATGAAATGAAGTTGCACCTGAGATGAATTTTTGCAACAGAAACAACTTATTTTTATTCCTCAAATAAATAGCTATTCTTTAGAGCAAGGAGATTTGTCTAGATTCATGCTTACATCAGTGCACAATTTTAACATGTAGTTTCTCTTGATATTTATATCCTCGAAAATGGATCAGCTCCAAGAAGAAAGTTTTAGAAGTCTGGTCTGGAACACATGGGATGCAGATCATTCTCCTGAGATGTGGAAGATCTGCATTTAACTCCCTGCCCCCAATCAGGTCATTCAGGATATAAAAATACCCGCCCTGCTAAATGCTGCAATCACAGAGCTGCTGGGTATAATGAGACGTGTACATATCAAAGCCTTTATGCAGGATGTGTAAACGTATGTATAAAAGTGTCTCTTGCGGTGTCCTTTGAACATCAACCGAGATTTCCCAGATGAAGAGGCAAAGGCCATGTTCAGGCTGAGAATCCCAGCAGGTTTCAGGCTTCGGGCTGTTACAAACCCAACAGCACTGGCCTACGCCTCATGTCTACTATTAGCACTTAAATCCTTAAGTAACTACACAGCTATGTAGGTCTGCTGAGCCGCTTGGATTTGGTCCCATGGCTCTTTTTACCCTGCGCAAGTGCACAGACCGAGAGGCAAGGTTTGTTAACTCACTGACTGATACCTGCTGCGTGAGAACCGGTGTTGCTTTCCTTGAGCAGGCGAAACGCGTTACCACAGCATCCCTGAGCTGTGATTCACCCGGCTACGCCCGGCAGCGCGGCCAGATCCTGCCCGGCGAGCAGGGCAAGCGGAGCGGCGCCGCCCGCCCGCAACCCCTCGTCCCTCCCGAGGGGATGGCAGCTCCTGCACAGCTGCACACCTGCAGCAGCACGGCTGCACACCTAAACCTGCGCACACACACAGCCGCACACCTCCACCTGTACCCCTGCACTGCTGCTCCCCCGCGCAGCTGCACCCTGCACACCTGCACTTCCGCACAACCACACGCTAAATCCTTCAGAAACTTAAATCCTTGAGCTCGCACAACTACACCTGCATACCTGCGCACCCGCACGCCTTCACTTCGGCACCGCCGCACACCTGCACAGCCAC
>VZTG01002908.1:316434-410140 GCA_013397845.1 Melanocharis versteri | reverse complement strand
AGCCGGCGCTGCCTGCCCGTGCCAAGCCGCGGGCACAGCGGGGCTCGGCGGCCCCGAGCGCTCCGCTCGCCAGCCAAAGCCGAAATAAAAGCCAGCTCCGCAAGCGCCCCCGGGGTTTGCCTGGCGCCGGTTCCCCTTTTTCTTCCCCGCAGCCTCTCTCCAGTGGGAGCGGCCAGCGGCGTGGGGGGGCGGGACCCGGGGAACCGAGCTGTCCCTGAGCCCCCGTGTCGACCCCGGTCCCCGCGCGGACTCGGAGCCCAGCCGGGCGTCCCTCGCCCTCTGTTGGAAGCCTCCGCGCGGCGCGGAGCCGTGGCGGCGGCGAAGTCCCCCACACCCCCGCAACTCCGACCGAGGGGACGCAGGAAACGTCGCCTCCGCGCTCAGCGGCGAGCAGCGGGGGCGGCACAGCCCGAGCGGGGCCCGGGGGCCTCCTTTCCCTTCCATTCCTCATTCTTCCCCTTTTCCCTCCCTTCCCTCACAGTTCCCTTTCCCCTTCCTTTCCTTGGCCTCCTCTCGGGGGGCCACCCCGGGAGCCCGCTCAGCCGAGTGCATCTTGCTCTTAAATCAAGCCTGGATATTTAAAGCTTAACTCCCAGTTTATTTTCGTCCAAGACCAAAGGCGCTCGCTACTTATTCGGGAAGCTATTTAAATACCTCCCCCGACCTCCCCTCGGGGTTATGAACGTTTGCTGCTGGAGAATTTCACAAAGGTATTTGGTACCGTCGCCCCAGCTCACCAGGACGCACCGCGGGAGCCGGGGAGCATTGCCGAGGGCGAGGGGGGATGTGTTTTGAGACGCTGAAGGGAGAAGACCTCCTTTCAGCCAGGGAATCGCGGTACTTCACACTCACTTCGTGGTTTATTACTACGGGAGGAATCTGTTTATAGTCAAACCGTATTACATTGGGCCGTATCGATTTTCCAGCAGTACTCCCCACCGATTTAATTGTTTTTAGGAATGTCAATTGCAGCTCTCATGTTCCCTGAATTCATCAGTGCTCAAATGATAAACCTCATCATCGCTCTAAATCATACGGCAATCTGCTCGTTACCGGCTGCCTGTCCGCCCCCCGCGCCCCCAGCCCCGCACACCGACAGCCCTGTGCGTGTGTCAGGGTGTATTAAACTTCAGGCAGAGCCACGGCAGCGCGTTCCCGCCTCTCTCTCCCTTTCACAGCCCCTCCACTCCATCTTTTAAGTTTTACTGTCTTAAAATGAATGCACTGAAGAAATACACCCCTAAATTAGTCACGGTTCCCGGTTTCGGGTTCTTCAGCTCAAAATCCCCACTGCAGAGCAGAGCAGACAAAACCAGAGGGAAAAAACCCAGCAACCAACCAACCGAAAAAAAAATCACCCAACAAAAAAAAGAGGCACAACCCACACAGAGAAGTCATCGAGTCTTTAAAAAATAATTAGGAAGAAAAACAAGCTGAAACTGCGGACAAGGCGCTGGAAACTCCACGGTGCTGCTGCTCGTGGCTGCGCTAATCCCAGAAGGCGAGAGCAGATGGAACCCTTGCCCACTGCCCTGTCCTCTGCGTCCGCGCCCGGCCGCCCGCACACGCGTGGGCAGCTGCGGGGGATCCCGCAGCCCCCGCCCGAGATCGCTGGGCTCCGAGCGGCTCTGCGGTTGCCCAAGGGACACCGGAGGGTGTGGAGGGGCAGGCGCAGTGACTCTCCTGCGGCAAGGACGGGGACCCGAGGGTCAGTGTGGGGATATTCCCGGGAGGGCGAGCGCAGCCCGCGGGAGACGAGAGTCGAGGGCAGCCCCCTCGGGAGGGCACGGCTGTGGCCGAGCGCCGCTTAGCGCAGCTATTTCGGCAGCTTTTCCTGCTGCTGCTGCTGCGGCTGCTCGGGAACCACTTTTCCCCGTCACAAACATGCCCTGCGGGCAAGCTCAGCCCCCACGGCGGTTTCCCTCCGCGGCAACCTTTACGCGGGCTCTCGGCCCGCTAGTTCCCAGAATTATAGTGAAGTGCCTTTACGGACAGCAGATTAATTTGTGCTGCGAAGCCAGCCGCTATAGCTTGGGGCGGCTGCGCGGGGGGGCGGTTTGCACGGGTGGGAAGTGAGCTGGGAGATGCCAGGCAGTCCGCGAACCCCTACATCGCCCGCGGTTAGAAGGATGGCTTAGCGGGGCGACCCGCGGGTAGGAGGCAGCTTCTCCCCGCAGTGAGCTTGGGACGTTTAAGGCGACGGCAGCGTCCGCCCTGAAGGCAGGAGTTACCCTACAAACTCAGATCGGACATCCACCCCCAGACTAATCAGACGTGCGGGCCGTTCTCCCCCACGAAGTTTCGGCGCAGCGAGGGGATCCAAGCACAATAAAACATCACCCGCGCTGGCGCCGGGAGAAAGCCCAGGCGCTGACCCTTCTCTCCGCTCAGAAGGCCCCAGGGCAGGACTTGTTGCCGCGCCTGCCATCCCCCTCGCACGGCACCCCCCGCTCCTCCTCCGGGGGAACGGCGGGGAAAGCCTGGCTGGCGGCTGCGCGCAGCCACGGCCCGCGGGGAGGGCTGCGAGCGCCGGGAGGGCTGCGAGCCGCGCGGAGCCGGGAGCGAGCTGAGCCCCCGCGGAGTGCCGGCCTCGGGGCACCGGGATGCGCCGGCACGGCTCGCATCTCGCTCCCCGCCGGGCACGGAGAGCGGCGGCCGGGGAAAGTCGTGCGGCGGGCATCCATCACCTTCCTCTGCCGTCTCCCGCGGGCANTGCTATACTATGTAATTTTTATTTTATTTTATTTTATTTTATTTTATTTTATCTTTATTTTTATTTTATCAGTCAGTGGTCTCTGCACCAACAACCACGCCAGTCACTTGGTGCAAATGCTCGTCTGTGCTCTGCTTCTCTATTGCCATCACATCTGGCCACTGGTGCCTGCTCAAACACTGACTTCAAAACAGTGGGCCCTTCCCGTGCTGTGCATAATGATCCAGCCCTCGTAATACCAACACAATATCTGGCACCTTGTGAGTAACATTTAGCAGACGTAGAATTTTTTGGTTTGATCCAAAGTTTCCCAGAAATCTGTCCTGGTTGCTGGATCGCTGGAAAAGTTTACATTGGTTCACAGAGGACGTCAAATCAGCTCTCATGCAGAGTAATTTCTAAATCTGTGCACAACTGAGTTCATGTCCATGACTATGTTAAAAGTTTTTTTTAAACTTACAGTTTCTGTTAAATGGGGTAAGTTGAACTGGGGATCCAGTATAATTACAACTGGTATCTTTTTGGGAAACCCTGGCAGAAAAAGCCAAGCATTTGATGAGCAAAGAGGTTCTCCCGGAGCCTTGTGATTTGCTGGGAAGCGTCCTGTGAAGGCGGTGTCTGGCTGGAAGCATCGATCTGGCTGCCAGAGGAGAGCGCCTGGCCAGCCCACCCTGCAAAGGGCAGGACCGCTGGGTTTCAACAGGGGCTTTTGCTCTTTCTGTCTGAACAAGCTCTGCTCTTTACCACTCTAGTTGCTGCCAACCACTTAGAACTGTACCCTATAAAACAGTGATATACCATATTTGCTTCTTTTAGAGCAGTGCAAAGAGGATCCAGATCTCCTCAGTCGCAGAATGCTACGTTCTAAACTTACCCTCGTTTAGTTTAAAACCAAGTACAATGCTCATTGCAGATACTGACAAAAGGAGAAAAATAGTGCTCTTGCTCCCTCCCTGGGTTGTAAGAACTCTAAAGACAAAGCCCAGGGCACTGGATAGGTACCTCATGGGAGACACTTTCAGAAAAAGCTACTGATTACAAAGGCCTTAATTTCTGGGCACTCAGCTACAGCCTGTACGGAAAAGTGGGTGCACTTGCAATCAGCAGCTATTTAGAAAAATTCCAGCTTAATTCTGGTCGGACAAGAATGGACAAAATTGCTAAAACATGCATGTGCAGTAATATTGGAAGATGGTGAAAACTGTGAGCAGAGGATGCACTTCAAGATATTTTCTACTGTTACTGCACAGTAAGATTATCCATTTTAGAGTAATTTACTTTACTACCTTTGCTAAATACAGCTGAGTTCTGGTTTTTAACCAATGACTGCACTGTCTCAGGCCATCTGCTTCTCCTACCCAATGCTGCAGCAGCCCAGAGCTTCATGAGGTGCTAGGGCAACATCCTGGCCAACACAGAAGCACGCTCTCATTCACAGTGGGAGAGTGAAGCCAATAGTTGTGATCTTAATGCGTCAACAAAACAACAATTTTGAAAGAAAGACAGCTTATTATTTTGTTATGTTTTACTGGTTACTCCTTACCACCACTTTCATCCTCTCTCAAAATTTACTGAAAAGAGAAAAAAAAAGAGTGTCTCATCCATACCAGGTGCTTCCAAAGCCATAGAAATAATCAATGAAATTGCTAGTGTAGCCTTTAGCTATTTGTGAGCATGATTTCACCTTCTCCACGTTACGTCAGCCACATCC
This sequence comes from Melanocharis versteri, assembly GCA_013397845.1. Lineage (NCBI taxonomy): Eukaryota > Metazoa > Chordata > Aves > Passeriformes > Melanocharitidae > Melanocharis > Melanocharis versteri. Next base: position 405,716 of record VZTG01002908.1, on the reverse strand, counting down.
ACCACCCACAACCCACACACCTCCCTCCCTCCGTCCCCACGCAAGCTGCGTAACCGTAAACTCAAACTGTGCAGTGTGGTTTGCAGGAGGAGCAATTGTGTGGATCGGTGGTGCCCTGTGAAGCAGCAGGAATTCAGGGTGTATGGGCTCAGCAGCTGGTGGGAGGGAGCTATGTATGATGGTGCAAATGTTTGTTTGTTTGTGGGTGGGAATGACTGTAGGAGAGCCCACGGTTTGGAGGAGTTCTCCCCTGCTCCCTGTGCTGGTGTGAGTTAGGTGGTGCGCTGAGGAAGTACGATGCTGCATTTTGTTTTATTGACAGGAGAGGTTTGCGTGCAGGGTTCAGGTTAAAGGTTTCAAGTGGGAAGGGAGGGAGGAAGCCTGTGGGTTCTAGAAGTCGGTGGGGTGACGTGCCGAACGTGAAACTGCGGTTAAGGGCTTCAAAACCCAAGTGAAGGCTTGGCTAGCGACTCCATGGCTTTCTAATGTTTTTGTTGGTGGGATGTGCCACAAGCAACTTTAACGGATTTTAAACAATATTTTTGGTTTGGTGGGATTTCTGTGCAAACATTGACAGATGGCATAGGTAGCTCATGTATTTTCATCTCTGTTCCTCCCCTAGTATCTTGCAAAGCCCTAAATCTTCACATACCACCTTGCTTTCTGTATGACCTCTTTACTTGACTCCCCTTCTCTCTCTCCTTTTCCAGACCATGTCCTGGATTAATTCTATATTCTGCTGTTCCTAGAGCCCAGACTAACTCTTTCCTCCTGTTTTCTGACTCTTTGGTCAGCTCTTTCACTGCTCAGTTGCACAGAATCACTGGAGAGTTGATATATTATGGGCACAGAGAAAAAAATGAAGGCAGTGAGAGAGCAGGGAAAGAGAAAGGGGATATTTGTGGGACAGTAAGGAGGGCAGCATGAGAAGAGGTGGTAAAGATATTGAAGTGTGGGTGGGGGCTTGTCTGTAATGTTCTCTGTGGGTTTGCAGGACTGACAAGCTCCAAGGGGGAGGGAGAGGTGAGAAAACTGGCTCTGTAGTCAATCTGGACCCAAGCAGGGAGAAACAGAGGAACTGCGAGCTGACAAAGCCTGGGCAGCCCCTCTACTCTGAACAGCTCCCATGTAAGCTCTCCTTCCCCTTCCATGCTGCCCCACACAATCCCATTGCTGCAGCTGCCCTGCCAGCTGAGCTTCCCGTGGTGCAGATAGAAAATATGCCAGGGAGAGACTGAGGGAGCAGGAGCAGGGCTGGGTTCCTGGAGGGGTAAAAGCCCAGTATCCCCTAACCCCGTGGGGTCAGCCCTCAGAGGGAGCCCCTTGCTCTTGCCTCAGCTTTGTGGGGCAGTCAGGGCTGGCACACACCAGCACAAAGGTGCAGCTCCTTTGGCACGGGCTGAGCGCAGCAGAGTGGAAGGTGATGTGGGCGAGACTTCTGCAAGGACAGCTGCAAGAGCTGCTGGTCTGGTGCAGAATCTCAGGGCCCAGAGCCAGGCTTAGTCCATTCCTCCTCTACTGCAGAAGCACTGGAGCACTTGGGGATTAGTGGGGCTCAACCACTTACACCCAACGCTGTCACTTGCTCGTCACATCGTGTGCACAGCACACGTATCCCACACATCTCACTCCCCTGTTACCTTGAAAATCCACCTCCGTAGTTTCTATTATCAGGTGAGCAACACAAGAGGTGGAAGGCTTTTAAACTCACGTTACTGGCAAATCCAGCTGTTCCCTTTGGCTAAACTCAGCATAATTCGGACCCGCCACCTGGAGCAGGAGGAATGATTTGTGGTGCCTGAAATTCCCCAGGTACAAAACAACAGAAACCTTGAGGTGCCATCAGATCTTCCATCTGTAAAGTCTGGTATTTGCAATTATTTAGAAATAAATGAGAAAGAAAATGAACATAATTTAGAAATGAGTTGACATGCCAGAAAATAATGTTAACCCTTCTGTGCCTTATGCAAGAGCAAGTCTCTAAAATCTGGAGATTAAACGCGGCCAGGGAAGTTTGATACAGAGGGACTTGATTCCTCTTTTGGCTGCAAATTCCAAACTGGCTTTAACTATGACCTTAGGACTGACATCCCCCCTTTTACTTGATTGAGCAGAGCTTATTTTAGCAGTATGCACACCAGCTTCCCCTAATATGAATCTCTGCCATAAGAAATCACTGGCATCCCTTCAAAATACCATGGAAAGCTTTTGGTCACTGCTTGAGAGCAGAGAAGGTATTTGAAATGGAGAACATGACTGAAAATGGGGTATGGAAAAGGAAGGATTTAATATTTGAATGAGGCTCTTGAATTCCTCACATTACAGAGACACCAGGAGCAAGATTCAGCCCTTGCTTTGCACTGTCACGCACAGTCTGTGAGAGTCACTGTGCCTTTTTTGTGGTGCAAGCCAGAAGAGGAACTGATCCAAGCTTTCGAGCAACAGGCTGAGTGTTGTCAGCATCACAGGGTGGCTGCTTTGTTTATACAGCTCCTAAAGGAGGTAGTGGATTGGCCACTCCTTTTGCACCCAGCTGATGCTGGAAACCTCACCTTAAAAGAAGAAACTATGCATTTGCCTCCATTTGCAGTGTTTTGAACCACATGGCCGCAGCCAGACAAAACACAGGTGGAAGCCTATTTATAAAATGTAAACATTTATTACAAATCATCCCAGTAACCTCTTTTCCTATCTCTTCAGCTTTATGTTGCTAGGTAAGGCAGCTGGCAGGGCTTAGTTAAGCATCATTTTAAATGCCAGATTAAAAAAAAAAGGTGAAATTTCACCAAGTTGTGGAAGATTTGGCTCTCCTTTGTCAATGATTCTTACTGAAGACAAACTTTAACGGTATTCATTCCTAAAAATATTTAAAAACCTGCTTCTTGGGGAAGAATACAGACTCCAGGTGCCTGACCACAACAGTAAATTGCTGTCAGTGACACAGCCTATGCATATTTAGGGGACCCAGCTCTGCCCTCTCCTTGACAGGATAGCAGGTTGCCTTGGGGTTCATCTGCTCATATCACTGTCATCTGTCATGACATATTCATATGGGACCCAGCTGCTGAAGCTTACACTAAGAAAGAGAAAATGTAAAAATAATTGGTTGATGTTTATGTCGTTCCTTAGGCTACACCCACGCAGCCCTTTCCAGGGTTCACTATTTGAAGAATCATTATCTTTACATGTATCTATATTGTCCTATATCTTAAGTGATATACCCTTCTACTTTTAACCTTTAAATAATGCAAAGGCAGAAAAAGCCTTGTCACCACTGAGCTCCTCCCAGTAAAATTTGGCTGCAGTTTAATGTCAATAACAAAAGCATCATAACATTTCAGTAAACTTGTTTCTGAGCTGGGATTGATTTTCTTAGATTTGCTGGGAGATTAGGCAACTTTTAAACTTGAGTATTTTAGAAATGCTCATCACTGGAGCCAGCAGCCTGAAGATGATGAAAGCTTTTGTACCAGGGCTGAGCTTGCTCTGGGCCTGCTGCAAGCTACCCAAGACGAAATTGTGCCCCACCACAGGCATCTGCCTCAGAGTCAGACCCTACAACAGAGGCAGCTGGGATCTCCTGGAAATGCAGCCCCTGTCTTGGTGGTTCTGCCTCCTCCAGTGCTGGGGAAGGAGATGACATCCTGGTCCTGCCCAACTCCCCCTGGAGAGGCAGTGTAAGGGTGCAGACCTCAGCAAGGGGCAGGATGTTGGCACTACACTGTGCATAGGAGCCATCCTGCAGGAGAGAGGGGAGCACAGACTGTGTAAAGCACGTGGCAGTGGCTGCTTCCCTCTGAAACAGTGTCCCAAAAGGATTTGGGCTGAAGGATTTGGGTCCATTAGGAAGAGCACTGCCAGCAGGTCGGGGATGTGATCCTGCCCCTCTGCTCAGCCCTGTGAGGATCACCTGGAGTGCTGTGTCCAGTTCTGGGCTCCTCAGGACAGGAGGGACATGGAGCTCCTGGAGCAGGTCCAGAGTGTGACAAAGATGATGAAGGGACTGGAGCATCTCCCTGAGGAAAGGCTGAGGGAGCTGGGCCTGTTCAGCCTCGGGAAGAGACGGCTGAGAGGGGCCCTCATCCCTGTGTGTCAGTGTCTGCAGGGAGGGGGCAGGGGATGGACCAGGCTCTGCTCCGTGGGGCCCAGCAATGGGACAGGAGGAACGGGCAGGAACTGATGGCCAGGAAGTTCCATCTGAACATGAGGAAGAATTTCTGTCCTGTGCAGTGACCAAGCACTGGAACTGATTGTCCAGAGAGGGTGTGGAGCCTCCCTCACTGGAGATATTCCAGAACCATCTGGACACAATCCTGTGCCATGTGCTCTGGGATGACCCTGCTTGAGCAGGGAGGTGGGACCAGATGGCCCATGGTGATCCCTTCCAGCCTGACCCATTCTGTGGTTCTGTGATTTTATGATTCTGTGATTCTGGATCATTGCAGTAACAGCAATAACAAAGCAATGATCATTGATTCGAATATCCTCAACAAAGTGCTGGGTTTTAAATGTCATCATTAACCTGGCTAATACAGTTATATGGGAAATGAAGTGTGCAACCACCATCTTTCACTTAAGAGATTGATTAAACTGAAATGGGTAGCTATGGAAGTAAGTAGAAGAGGATGCTTGTATGTATGATAAGTAAGAGAAACCACATGGACAGCTTCAGGAAAGTCAGCAAGCAAGCAGTAATCATAGCACCACTTGTAGCAGGACTGAGGAAATGCTCAGAGAAAGAGCTCTGGGGTTAAAGTGCTTCCAGAAACAAAGTTGAAACTGGAGGAAAAGAAATGGTTTCCTCTTGTTTGATCCCTCCTGCGTTCTACATGCCAATCCTTTCCAAATAAACAGCACCAAAGAAATAGCTCGCTGTTTCCAATTTCTAATAGACACGAGTGCTACATTTAAGTCACGCTGCCCACCAAAAAGAACAATTATGCATTGAGGATGACACAAAACCATAAAAATATTTTCAAAGAGCGAAAATTGTCCATGTTCCTTTTTGATAACTCATGAACGGTGTTTTCTACGCTACCTCACCTCTGGCTCTGCAAGGGAAGAGCAGCAGCAAAGTCTTGCAGTTAGTGATATGGCAAAATGCCCTTGTTTATGGTCTTTGAGGCTTCTGAATGCTGAGCCCCTGTCTGTTGTACAAGAAGCGGCCTGAAGGAACTGCTACCCCGGGTCACTGCAGAGTCAGCACCAGCTCTTGTGCACAGGGGGCTCTGGCTGCTCCCCCTGCCCAGCACTGCCTCGGCTCCCTTTGCTCCCAGCAGGGTTTGCACCATCGGCAGTGCTGGCACAGCCTCAGCTCGGGTTTTGTGCTGAGGTGATACCTTCTGCATATCACAGCGTGCTGCACGTGTGTGGTATTTGCTCAGGCAGTTCGTGACTGGTACTGAGAAGGGTTTAAGGGGGGCAGGGAAGAAGCACAGCCACTCAACACGGGGAATCACACAGCAATGGCTCTGCGAAGGAAAGCCCTGTATCCCCAAAACACCATTTCAGATCTATTGTTAGAGCCTGAGGAAGGCAGTAATTACAATTGGAGACCAATTGCTCTCTATTGCCAGCGAAGATTATTCTCACCTCAGTTGCACAGTCAGCTCTATTTTTATTCTATCATTTCTTTTTTCAATGTGCTGAAAAACTGAGAGAAGAACAAGAGACAAACAGAATTCAGAGATGTCCAAGTAAAGTTACTTTGGAATGAAGAATAATCCATCAGGATACCATTTGCAGTGTCTATTTTAGTAAAAGTCCCCAGACTACAGTTCTTTAGAATTAAAATAAATATTGATATAATGCATAATATAGGCAGCTGGTTTCTGGATTGTACTGTGCTGTCATCTATCACTGTAAGTAGTTTTTAATGTAAAAGTGAAATATATATTCTGCTGCAGATGCTTATGTTTTATACTGGGTTGTTTGTTTGTTTTTAGCCATGTTGTGTTAGACGGGGAACACGAATTGACTGTCAAAGGGCCAGGTCGAATAAAGGACTTTTACACCCACTAGCCTGAGTGACTCCTTGTGTGAAATGGTGTTAGATGAGACCATACTGTGCTTGGTGCATGTCCTCAGCACCCAAAAATTAATACAGGCCATGGCTGGGCAGTGGGACTTGCTGAACTGTGGTGCCCGAGCCCACAGGGGTGACGTGGTCAGTTGTGAGTTCTGCCCCATTCGTTGCTGCACACTGACCAGGCAGCTCCAGTCTGTGCCTAATGCCACAAATTCAGTGACATTCTCAAGTTTTGTAGAGCTTATTACCCCAGCTCATGAATTAGTAGGCTGTTTGGACTTGCCTTGGCATAGGTAGATGTGCTCTCCTTGAAACAAAATGCAGAGTAGGATCATCCTAAACACATCCAAACATTATTTTTGGCTTAAATGAAAATGCTCACTGTACAAAAAAAGAGGCGTCACAATGCAGAAATGGTGAGGGAAAGAGATGAACTAGAAATATACTTGTTAAGTGAGCTGAAAACCGTGTTTGTGTCATTTGAGCTATCATTTGTTCTAGAACACAATAACCCATGATCCCAAACCAGAAATAAAGAACAACAAAGTGTGTGCTCCACGAGTGCATTTCTGTACATCCCAGTTCCTACACGTAGCTTCCTATTGTGGAGCAGAGAATACAAAAGGTTCATTCAGAGGGAACCTTGGTTTCCTCCAGTACCAACACCTGGAGGGTACAGCCAGGGCAAGGCACACCAGGACCAGCACTGGTGAGGCTTAATGCCATCTTCAGAGAGACGAGGGGAGCAGATTCAGAGAAACTCCCCAGACCTTCAGAAAACTTTCCAAAACCGCAGGTGAGAGACACAGGAGGCAGGTTTGGGTAGCTGGGGACACCCAAGAACTGACAAGCAGCTTGCTGGAGTTATCTGTGCCACCCTACATGTTTGGGAAACAAGCTTTTTTCAGTGTTTAACACACTGACTGCAAGGGCACCTTCACAAACCTCCACAGACTCCTGGAGACTGCTTTGCTTCTCTGAGTTAGAGAAATGGCATCACTCTTATTTCACTGGATTTCTTTTTTTTTTTTTGTGAGAGAAGTGGAACATGTTTCTTCCTTTCCTGACTGGTGCAGAAAGAACATTTTCTCTTCTAATCACCATTTGACAGAAAAAATGGAAGAGCAAACGACCTATGTTTTTCCACTGTGATTGTTTTTTTTGCTTCCTTTTATACCTTTCTCTCTGAAAAGTGTCCATATCCCCCTGCCCCCTATTTCCCAAGGTTTTTCTGGTGATTGTGTGTTATTGTGGGGATTAATGCACGGGAAGCTTGAAAGCAGCAAAAGAAGCCTGCAGGCCCTGTTGGGTATGAGGGATGGGCTGTTATCCCTCACACCTCCTTGTTGCAAATCCCATTTGGTGGCGTGCTGCTCGTGAAAAGAAAACCTGTCTTGTGCAAGTGCTCGGATCAGTCAGGGAAGAAAAGAGCCTGTGTCAGGGTTGGTTTCAGCAACAGAAGGGTCTGACTTTGCTCCCACACAGCCCAGTCCACTCCTCCAGCTGGTGAGAGCCTTTCTGAGAGCCCTCACTGTAGCTTTGTCTCCCTCTGCGCTTGGCTTTCCTATCCACAGCACCTTCTGTGCCAGGGCCTGAGCTGGGCATCCTGCTGGATCCCCTTGGTCCTGCTGCCTGCTGAGGTGGGAGCTGTGGGAGCACAAGGCCTGGCAGGGGCAGCTGGTCCTGGGCTGAAAACCTGAATGTTATGGAGAAGAAAAAAGCTGCTGTCCTCTGCTGTGAAAAATCTGCCCGTTGGGTCCCATCCTGCCTCTGCCAACATCAGCAGGAGCTTGGCCTTTGATTTGGATGAGCCTAGCATTTTCTGAACTCCTTCTATTAAGCTCTTATTAGTTAGGAATAGTTGAATCCATCGTAATAGTGTGTCTCTGCTCACAGACTATGCAGGAGCAGGTTTCCCTTTGTACAGCCTTGTGATTTACAACTCTTCAAGGCGACTTAGTGCCGATGCTCTTTAGCAAATTAATTTTTTTCCACAAGCCAGTTGCTAAGGGCGTTCACTACTTGCTATTCTTGCTGTGTGGCTGGGTGTTGTATCCCAAGGAATTGTCCCTGTTCCAGGACTGGCCTCACCTCAACTCTGTAAACCTGAACCCCCTCTCTGCTCGCAGATTGCTCACAAACATATTGAATTGTTCCTCGGATCCATTTTACTCACCAAGAAAAGAAAAAAAAACCAAATAAAAATGGAGGTTTCCATTCCATGCAGAACTGCTTTCGACACAAAGGCTCTCATGGGCAGAGGGTCATGCCAGCACATTCTATTTCCTACATGCACTCTGAGGGATGAAAACCTGATGTACCTGGGTGCTGGCGAATAATCCATATAAATCACTAACAAATATAATAACAAGAATAATATAAAACAAATTGATATAAAAGAAAAGAGATGGCAAGTAGCGACAAAACCAGTGAGCAGACCGATCCCTGGGACTAAAGCGAAAGCCCTTCTGTAGCGTTCACCTTGCTGACACAGCTAGGACTGGAGGGGAACGCTAGAAACCAAATCTCCTTCGCAGCCAGCACAAATGGTTTAATAGTATGTTACGTAGACTTCCTGAAATAGCTGCCCCCCTGTTTCCTCAGCCGTGCTGGAGGAGGAGGTGGGAGGGAGCACACGCGGATGGTAAATGCCACCGCAGGCTCCCCTGCGCAGGCACCCCCATCGATGCCAATTTTTGATCCAGCAGCACAGGGCGGATTAGCAGCGGAAGATTAATTCCTTCCTGTCATCTCCCCAGGGAGGTTAAATGATCTCAGGAGCAATTTCTCTTGCTACGAACACTGTAATCCCGAAGCAGACTGCTAACTGCTACAGTTTATGTGGGGCTCTAATGATGGCAAGGAGGTTCCAGCTTTGGAGAAGGGTCATCGTTCAAAGAGATGTTTATTTAATTAAATGGTGATTTCTTGCAACCCTTCTCTCGTGTGAAACCTGCAGCTCGAAGGAACCGTCTGAGTAATTTTTAAAATGTCTGAAAGAGAAAAATCTTTATTAGTTAAAAAGGGAGCCCTAGTGTGTATGAGCAGTTGAACACGGCTGATATAAAAGAAAAGAGCAATGAACTTGGCCTTAGCAATGCACATTACCCGCCTGTGTCCTGGCCCTGCTCACCCAGTACAGCTATTGGAAAATGAAACTCTTGTTGGAACCTTTTTACTCTGTCGTGCAGCCTGCCTGCACCCACAGCTTCCCGTCGACGTGCTCCTCCGCAGCCTGACACAGCAAGCTGCTCCAAGCCCGGTCCCCAAGCCGTGCTAGAAGGTGGCCCCGAGGAGGGCAGATCAGCTGAGACCTGAGCCAGCTGTGTGACACTTCTGCTGCTCCTCTCCCTTACTCTTGGTTCGGAAGGCTGCCTTACCGGCAGGAAGAAGGCACGGGAGTATTCCCAACCACGGAATCAGGGATAATAGTTAAAAATTCATCACAACACTGTCCTTTCTGCCTTCAGATGACGAGGTGCCTATTTTTCCAGGTCACTTCTGCACAGTGAGGATCACGCTGTCACATCATACAGTGCAGTGAGTACGCGTGGGGCTTCCCTGCCCCAGAGCACGCACTCGCAGACCGAAATAAATGCAGACGAAGAAGCAAAGAGTAAAAAAGAGCTGAAGAGAGATGAGATGAGAGGAAGGCTCCTGGTAATCATGGGTTTGAAATGGAGTCTCAAATAGAGACGGTTCTTGGCAGCAGGAAACAGAAGACAGCTCTAAGTGGGGAGAGATGCGTGAGTGACATACAAACGGGAGCGTGGGAGCAGCCAGCCCCTGCGGCTGGAGCAGCAGCAGCGAGGGCGAGCGGAGCCATCGGCGGCCTTTGGATACCCTTGGAACCGGAGGAAAGAAAGAAGAAGGTGAACTGGGGTCTGTGGGCACTCTTACTGTGAGATACAGCAGTGTGTGGATGTACAGCACATCAGCCAGTGCAATACAGTGCTTGTGTGCCTGCTCTCACCCTGGAGATGTGAGGAGCGGGGCTGGCACAGACGTGGGGTACATCACATTCACTGCAGGTACCACTGGCTTAGGGCACTTGCAACCAGCCTGTTGCCCTGAGGTAGCTGACACACAGTAGCTCATTGCCCCCCAGAAACCTGTTCCTCTGTTGGATTTCCTATTCGAGGGCCCAGTTTCTATTTAAACCTGGTTTGTAGGGGCTTCATGTACATGTGCAAATTACTGGCTCATTAAGACTTGCCCCTACACAGAATTTCTATCGCTCTGGTTTTAATCAGATAATAAAACAGTGGAGACCTCTCTGTAGGTACAGTGTTCAAGTAGATTCCAGGGGTTTATTTTGCCCTGTATATTTTCAGGTGTAGAATAAACTCATGTACATATTTCCACCTGTATGTGCCTATTTGTGGAAATGGACTGTTGCAGATGAACTCCCTCACCATCCTGCCTTTGGAGAAATCGTGGCAGTGAACATCAGAACAATAAGAATGGAGGAGGGGGAGGCAGGCAAAGTAATTTTGAAGTGAAAAGCAGAATGAGAGATGGGATGGGGATTACAGAGGTGAAAAGCAGACCATTAAACCCAGGGGTCCGATCCTGTCCCCTGCTAGGAACTAATAGCAGTCACTATACGTATTGTATGTGAGGGTCTGGAATTGCGTCTGCATCGCAAAGGATGAATTTGGGGAGGATAACCAGCAGCAAAAGCAGCAGCTCACTGGGCTTCTTTGCTGACCATGCCTTCAGTTCCAGTCACTTCATGCACTAATCCAGTCAAATATGTGCTTGTCTGTAAGCACGTGAGCAGTTCCACTGATTGCAAAGGCGCTGCTCAGTTGTCATAAACGTAAGCGTAAGCTTGAGTGCTTTGCTTGCTTCATCAGGCTTTCCAAGAGCTGGTTACCCAGCCTCTAACCCAGCATCCTGAATGATACCCTGGCACTGGAATACAGCCACTGGGAATTAGAACAGAGGGAAATCAGAGACGTGCAGGGTGGATGCTTTTTAAGTAAATCGAATAGGTTGAAGGTGAACTTCCTATGTATTAATGTATTGTGAGGATTTACGTGTGGGTTGTTCGCCTAAAGTTTCAGGACAGCTGCTCTTCCCTCAACCCAACAAGTCACTAGTGGCACCCAGTGGCTAGAAGGGTTAGTTAAAAATACACCTTTCTCCCTCATGAGTTCCCTCGCACTGAACTCAGTGTTTAAATGCAAATACCAGTGTCTTGGTATTACAGGTATTAAGTCCAAGCATAGCTATTTCTGAGTGAGGTTTCATCTGGAAAGTATCTCCTGAGTAATGATCACAATTTCTGTTCACAGAGGCATTTAGTCTGCAAGGTAAAATGCTCAGGCTTCTAGTGCAGCACACAGCAGGCTACAAACCAACTGCATTTTGGCACAGTTGTGGGATAGTTAATGCTTATTTATTCTGTGAGAGCACTAAACCTGCACAAATGAAAATTATGCCTGTTGTAAGAGTTCCAGGACTTTCCCCCAGAGAACACTTCCCAAAATTTGCTGACTTTCAGTACTTACGGAATTTCAAGAGCCAAGTGATCCATAGGAAAGTTAAAACCCAGCTAGTAAATGAAACGAGCAATTAACCAAACTGATGAGAGGGAACGCCAAAACTCCATAGCCATAGTTTCTGGATCTTTAGCCTCTACTTGGAGCATATATAATGAAAACATGTCTTCTAAAAGACAAGTAAAAGCGACCTGGTTCATTCCTGAATGATACATTAAACAGGCTTAAAGTTTGTGCCTGATCCTGTGGGCTGTGGGATTCGGTAGGGTGAATCACGTGACCTGAGTCTTTAGGGGTTTGTGCATTACATGTTTATGGTGCCAGCAGAGGCAGAGGTTTGTTATTCCTGTGCTCTCCATGGTCTGTGCTAAGGTAAAACCCCTTCACCCCATGCTGAGCTCCTCTGCCACCCTTTCTTCCAGCCAGTGGCTTGCAGCAAGTCAGAGCCACCGTGTCCCCACATAACCTCACTGCTATCAGGGTAATGACAATTCCTATCAAAACACACAGCTCTATCTTTACCCCATTTTCTACTCCCCCATTCCTCTGTCTGTCAAAAGCTGGCACAGCAAGAGAGGGAGAAGATGCTAATCTCATCCCTGCTCTGTTTTAGAGGCAGGAATCCTATGCGTGGTAGGAGGATAATGCCAGGAGCCTCAGTTATGGGGTTTGCTGTAGCTGCCTGCAGTGGCACAGGAACAGAGAGGGGCAGTAAAGCCATTTCTCCAGGGTCTTGAGGAGTGCAGAGGCTGTGCAGGAATCACACCTGCCAAACTCCCCCACAGCATCTGAACAAGGGCCATGGCAGGGACTGACAGGTTACTGCTGCAGCCTTGTTGCTCCCAGCTGCCAGAACAGCCTCTCGGGACTGAGGGACACTCACACCCAAGCTCGGGCAGTCCTGCAGCAGCCACTTTTCAGAGGCCAGCTACCAAACACGAGGCAGAGAGCAGTGCTCCTGCTCCTCTGACACCAGACAGCTGTTTTTTGTTGGGGTCTCCTGGGCTGCGAACAGCTGGTTTTGCCTGTGGTGTGATGTTTTGTAGGCTGCTATGGCTTCAGGGAAGCACAGACCTAATTTCCCATGCGCTACATGCAGGACATCTTTGGTGTCCAAGATCTCACTGGAGCAATAGGCAGTGTTCACATCTGTTTTAGCAATTTTGTACATTCCCTGCTATCGCAAGGACCCGGACCACCAGACATGCCCTTTTCAGCTGCTTTTTACTGAATACAACACTGCAGGTCATTGACTACAGTTTGTGATGGGTTGAAGAGAAGTATTGGTGATCCTGGCGTGGGGCGGATGTTTTACAGATCCTTTTTATGTCTCTCTATTCATGGCTTTTCCAACACTGCAATAATAAATAGAAATGTAAGTTTTTGGGCAAGGACCTCCTGACCATTATGGTTAGATGTCTCCAATCACAGGTGTTATCTATCTTTCCATAATGGAAGTTAATTTCTCCTTGCAATAACCTCTCTGTGCCTCAGTGTCCCTGTCTGTAAAATGGGTGTCAGCAGGCAGGAGTTTGCTAACAGGAGGGTATTGCTGTTTCTTGCCAAGCACTTCGTGATCCACTGGGATGCACCAGAAAAGGGCACGCTAGCTTTTAAAACTTACATACCCTTCCAAATGGTCTCCCTGGAAAGTTTTTAGCTAGTTACCGTCATCAGTCTCATCTCTCAGCACATTCCTTGAGTGAACTGTGTGGCTTTGCTTTCATTCATCCCCTCGCTCCCCCCGCCCTTCCCTGCCTTCTCCCAAGGCGGGTGCGAAGTGTGTGCGCAGCAGAGTGCTCTGCCATGGTTCACTGATCTCTCTTGTTTGTTGCTTTCTTTTCTTCGGTTGCTTTCTTTTCTCTCTCCCCAAAGAAAGAAGTGAGTGGAAACGCGATAGGTGATGTGAAATTTGCAAGCCAAATAGAGCGCACATTCATTCCCATGTGCGCCGCTTAACAGGAGGATGGAAACTCTTCACTTGCTCTTCTTGTCCGTGCGAGAAGAGCTCCTCACCTGGCTGGTGAGTACAGAGTTAAATCCATGTGGGCATACTGGTATAGCAGGGTTCAAATGTCCTTTCTGGCACATCCTACCTCATCCTCAATTATACACTTTACAGCTTTTCATTAAGAAGTCATAGTTCTGTGTGATGTCTCGTGTTTGGAGGTGGTTACAAAAACCTGTCAGGCACTGGCCGCTTTCTCAATACAGTAATCAAATACAGAAGCGCCAAACCACTAATTCTAGAGAATCTTTCTTTCTTTTTTTTTTTAAACCCCCAAGAGTATAAAATCCAAAGAAGACTTAATACAATTATTCCTAGGGGATGTTGTTCATAAGTGTTGTGACCATCTGGGCATACAGCTGGCTAAACATAGCCTCTAGTCCATCTCTTCCAGGAGAAATCCTTAAAAGGGGCAGAAAAGGGCTAAAACATTACAAAAGACGACCTCTTTTCAGTAAGAGCATCCTCCCTGTTTTGGAAGTGTTGATTATTTGGCCTCCCTCAGCCACTGGGGCTGCTTTATTGTGTATTTATTACTCAGATGAAGGCTGGAGCCGGAGTTCTTTGGCCCATTTATAAAGCAATTTAAATGAGCCGGCTGCTGCGGGCGGCAGTGCCGCGGACCAGGCTGAGCCGCCGCAGCAGGCGTGCCAGCGGGAACTGCCCTCGGCTTTAGGAGCGGGGATTTACGGTTCACATGCAGTTCAAGCGCGGCTCCTGCCCTGGGATTACGGACGTGGCCAGCACCGGGCCATGCCAGACAAGCTGCTGGGCAGTCCCAAATCCCACAGCCAGGCAGGGGGGCTGCTGGCATCAGGCTCCTGCAGGCTCGGGGATCTTGCAGCCCACGCAGCACAGAACCCCGAAACCCAGCAGGTACCGTTTCGCTGCCTCATCCCCCGGCTTTCCCTGCTCCATCGCCGGTGGATGGAGCCCTCAGGAGCTGCCAGTGTGTGTTTCCTTGGTCTGGCAGGGCTAATTGACCAGCCACAGCTCAGTGGGGAGGGAGCACCGTTTCAGAAGAGGGCCGCAGTTTGGTAGCCGAGTGGCTCGAAGGGACCTGGCACCCTCCCTTATGATGCTGCTCTTCTGCCAGAGACACACAGGCAGCGCCAGCTTTTTGGGCACACACCTCTAACCCCAGAGTTTCACAGCTGCAGCATCACAGGAGGGGCAGGAGCCTTGTCGGGACCAGTGCCGACCCTCATCCCTGCCATTCCAGCCCCTCCCCGCCCCAGGAGCAGGCAGCTGTTCCATCCCATCCACCCACGCTGAGCTGTGTGATCACTGCACCTCGGCTGCATTGTTTCAGCACGGGGCCTCCGGTGGGTCTAAATCACCAGCTAAGACTAATTTGCACCACAGAAAGACTGACATATAAGCTCAAGCCAGGAAAGCCCAATTATTTAACAGAAAAAAGAATTCCAATCTGTTCCTGCTTACAGAAACACCTTTCTTATCAGGGCAATCCTTCAACATCTTGCAATCACCAGCAAAGCCCGAATTCACTATCTATCCACCCTCAGCTCTCACATATCTTCTACACTGATACCATGCTGCCATCAAAGCCCCCAGATGTCCTCTGCCCCAGCCTTGCTTCCAGCATCTGCATCCTCGTGTGAACACCAACCTCCTGATCCCAGCCACCAGCTCAGCCATGGAGACACTGCCTGGTACGTGGGGCAGCAGCAGTAACATCACCTTGTTTGTCCCAGAAGAGTTTGGGAAGTTTCCAATGCAGTTTAAAAAGGACTGGGCAGGCACCTTGTATACTGCAAGATACCTAAACAGAGAGGGACTAGATTTGACAGATAATGTATCAGAAAATAAGACCTGCTGTGTCAGGTCGTATCAGAGATCCACCTGAATTGGTCAGGCAGTTGGGCCAGGTGATAATTGCAGATCCCTTCCAGTTGAAATGTACTATTCTATTCTGTTCTAACTTGTTGTCTTGTCTCCATCAGCAGCTGGCCACAGCTGCACAGGGAGAATTGCAAAGCACACAGGACATGCACACAGTGATCCCAAAGTCAGAAATATTTGCTCAGCCTCAGCAAACTTTGGCTCAACATCTCTTGCCTTACAGCTGTTGTCCTGGCATATCTGGCTGTCGGCTACAGGAAAGGGAAATGTAGGAGTTAAGGCTCTAAGACAATGTTATCTTGGCCACGGGCACACCTGTCATTCTTTCCCATGTACACCTTTTAGACCTAAAGCTCTCCAGACCAGGCAGCCTGCCTGAGCAGCCCTCTGAGCTCCTGCACAAGGCAGGACAGAGAGCTGCCCACCTCACACACTCAGGGACAGGTACTCTTTGCACCTCTACTTCCACATATTTCTGTACTTCCACATATTTCTGTTAGTGTTGGTAACAGAAAAGAAACGCATCACGCAAATCGATGCTTATTTCCTTCTATATACAGCTGAACCTTTTGAAACCGTGCCATCTCAGACTTTCAGCTCAGTGTCACCCTGCCCTCACACCCCTCACAGCTCTCCTGTTTGTCTGGCAACGCTGCAGTGCAGCAGGGGGTTATCAGGGCAATGGCATCCCCACCTACAATGAAACAGCACAATTCTTCTCATGGAATGAGATAAAATCCCTCCCCACATTTTTCCTTACTGAAAAGAAGGAAGGAAAAGGCTTCAAGCTTGGAGAATATTTACAAATAGTGCTAATAAACCCACACATAAAGGTTTCTTTCTTTTGCATATATTTTTTTTCCTTCCCTTGGAAGGAAATAGTCTAATTCATGCTTTTTTTTCCCCCTCTCCTTTCCCCTGAGGCAGCAAGGACCAGGGAGAGTTACAGAAGTTTCTTGGTTTGTTCTGCTGAGAGAATCACAATGCCTCCCAGGTAAATTGTCTCATCATCAGATGAGACAGACAGAGCACAGGAGTTTGTTATTAACACAAAAACGTGGGAAAAGTAATTTTTCATTTTTACTTAATGTTAAAATGGTCAAACGAGGTCTCTTCCTATTTTTCCTTTCAGACTCTGCTGAAACACAATGTTTAAATGCCAGCATAAAAGTGCCACATTGAAGAAAGTTAGGCACACTGGGAAAGAATAGCTGTAATGGAAACAGCAGCCTGAACAGCTGTGACAAGTAGGATAAATCTTCCAATCCATGGATGATTTGTCAAGCATTTTGCAAATATATATACATACTGCAGATATATGTTATGTGTGTGTGTGTGTATAATCAATAAATTGTGTGTACAACAGATGGATGGATTAGACAGATAATTATGTGATTGCAAGTCTCCCATTATATTTATGGTCACCCATTAAAGCCAATTCTGAGTTATCCCTCCTCTCCCTGCTCCTGGAGATAAAGGTCATTAATGCCATCAGCCACCAGGTATGCCTCACACCCAGCCCAGCCCCAGCAGCAAGTCAGAAATTCTGACACTGGCTTCTGCAGCCTGGGACAGCTCAGCCTCCTTCATTTTTGAGGAAACCGTAAGATGGAAAAAAAGCTGTGTTTTCACTGCCCACTGCAGTGGGCTGAGGTGTGAGAGTTGTGTTATTTGAGGTAGTGGAAAGATGTCAGCATCAGCCGTGGGGTGCCCTTGTGAAGGATGGATGCCTGCTCTGGGCTGGCTGAAGGCACAGTGGTGCTGGTGGCTCCAGAGCCACGACCCCAGGGCTGTGCCACCTGCCAGCCTGGGGCAAAGCCAGCAGCCAGAGGTAGCCCCAGCCCAGCAGATGTCACGGAGGCCTTGCTGGATCTGGTTGACAGCCTGACCTCGGCACGCTGTGGGTTACAGGAGGAGAGCTGGGATGTGGCAGGCACAAGAACCCCCCGTGCCATGTCAGCAGACCTGTCAGTGGGCTGTCCCACCAGACAGGTGACCAGCTGCCTTACCCCGTCCCAGCCACATGCCAGCCCCTTGGAGCCCGGCCGATTCACCAGGAAGAGGATTTCAGTCCACACCCATTTAGTCACCAGCGTCTGACTTGGAAGTGTCTGACTAATTAGGGGTTGCAGGTACTGTAACCCAGACAGGCTGCATTCCTGCCACCCCAGCCTTCCCTGCACAAATTCCTCCAGTCCACGCAGCTGGCTGAGGATCCAGCAGCAACGGGGGTGATCCACTGCTGGGTCCAGGCCAGGACTGCAAACAATATCCTGGTCACTACCCACACCATCCGGACACGTGGCTTTGGCTGACCTCCCCTACGCAGCTCACCTGGGACAGGCAGGATGGAGGGGAAGCCCTCCCTGTGCCCACGGCCAGTGTCACAAGCTCCCTGCCACCAGGCCCCCGCCCCTGGCAGCACAGAGCTTTCTGGGCAGGCACAGCACACTTAGCAAGAGTGGAGAGGGACCAGCAAGCCTCAGCAGTGCCCTGATCCCTTGGGGTCACTCTTAGCAGCCTCATCTAACACTTCTTTTTGACCTTTAAAGACAGTTCTGGATGTGGCTCAACCCCTGCCTGACCTCAGATTAAGGGAAGCAGAAATAGGACAGAGAGCAATGTTTTCTGAATTCTAGAAAGGACCTGCTGAAATAAATGATCATGGACCATCATGTTTCCTATTTTGCCAACAGAGAGTGAGTAGGATCACTCTAGTACTCAGCACAGTGGTAAATAAATCAGGTGAGGTGGGTCCTGGTCCCTTACCTCCAGCCCAAAACCTCCAGCAGTTTGGCTTTGCTGGAATGGAATTCTACATTTTAGATATAGACACAACTTTAGATTTATAATAAATGGGTTTTGAGTTCAAAGATCGGAAATAAAATATGTGACCTCGGGGTTGTATCCTGCTACACCACTAGCAGGAAGAGATGGATCTGGGAACCAGCAGTTGTTTTGCTGGCTGTAGTCTTATGAATCCATGAGCAACAGATGAAATGACATCTGCCAGAGTTATTTTACCTCTTGCCTCTCTGCAAGCTGCAGCTCAGCTGGGCCCATGGCTATACCCCCCTGCATCCTGACTCCCGAGGAAAATACAAAGATTGGTGATCTCTCTGCCCCTGATCTATCGATGGACACAAATGATCAGTTTAGCACTTTCATTTCCACACTGGGAATAGGGGGATTAAAATGCCACTGTCTCCTGATTGTAACGCCTTTTATGTGGGCCCTAGGTAAATACTGCACAAGTCAACAAACCACTGTTAATAAAAATTCTAATTAAATGAGGACCAGTGGCTTGTTTTATTGACATAAGTATTTATCGGCTTTTTCTGCTTTCTTGAACTTTCCAAGGCTCTGTATGTTTTGCATATGCTTTTGCCCTTTGCTCCTGCTTGTCCTTCTAGTTCTTGCTTTATAGGGGTTTTGTTGTTGTTGTTTTAACCACCCTGAGTCAGACATAAGGATCTGCCTTATATCAAGCCAGTTTTTTTCTTGAAAGGTGTTCTCTAACACAACACAATTATCTTGGAGTTTGAAAAGAATACCGTGTTTTTCCTAAATCCATCTTTTGCAGTGTGTTACTAGCTAAGATAACTTGGCTTTTTAGTACACATTCATCACGCTCCTCAAGAAGTGAGGCCTTAAACCCTGAATGAAAGGAATTTTTGTTCAGCTGATATCTGTGCTAGTTTACTAGTTGACTGCCAGGTAAAGAAAGCCACCCAAACTGAACCTCAGCAAGGGATTTCAGAGTGTTTAGTCATCCTTCTGCAGAACACGAAGCATTTACTATTGGCATGTACTATCATTAGCATGTACAATTATTTCTGTGGAAACCCGCACTGAATATGGCACACAGGACTGAAATGGCATGCAAAAGCAGAAGGGTGACGATGGCAACTGAAGTGCCACACCATTTCAGCTCTCAGAAAACTCCTGTGTGATAGTTAGATCTGAGCACCAACCATCATCATCAGAAGGTTCCTTGGCAGAACATACCCCAAGGACCTGACACTGCTGCTGGTTGCCGTGGAAGCTAGATTTGCTCCGAATCCATTTCTCCAGGTCTCCCATATGCTATGTGCTATCCAGCCTGCCTTTCTGCTCTGGCACATCCTGTGGCTTCTGCCTGTGCAAGGTTTTATTCTAGAAGGCACCAAAGCTTGCTACCACCTTCATGTCATGGCCTTTCTGCTCTGGCACATCCTGTGGCTTCTGCCTGTGCAAGGTTTTATTCTAGAAGGCACCAAAGCTTGCTACCACCTTCATGTCATGGCCCTTTGTGGACTACAAATTGAAAATCCAAGTTATCATCAGGAGATGTACTCTGCAGACTGATCTTGAGTAAGCACTGCATGAGAATACCAGGGTACTATTGAGCCAACACTGTTGAGAAAGTAAACAAAATTGAATGGAAGTGAAAATGATGTAGAACTTGTGTCCTTGAAAGCTAATTTAAGCTCTCTTGGTTCTGGTGGGATGAGGGAGACAAGCAGCCGCAATATAAAAGATAAGTGCAGGAGCCTGATTAATATTGGTGTTTTGAAGGACCAGTTCTCACAGCCCATCTGGAAGTAATTTATTCCCACTCAGAGGTACCACCAAACACAGCCATTCCAGAAAAAAAGCAGCCTCCAAAAAGATAGTCGTTAAGCTGCAGTGAGGAGAGGGGCAAGCACTAAGGGTATTCTGAAATAATCACTCCACTCAGCAGGTGAATAACAAGAAATTCCAGTTAAAAAAAAATAGCAGGAACTGCAATTTTGAGGGTTTTGTTTGAAATAAATAGCAATAAAGGGGCATCAAAGAGAGGTAAACAGCATTTGAGTGCTAGACAGAAAGCCTGGCACACTCCAAAACATTGCAGAGCACCTTTCAGTCCCGAGGGAGATCACGAGTTTGAACACATGAAGAACTCACTGCTGGGTAACAAGTTATCAGGTGTCTGCTGATCCATGGCAACTGTCCCTGATGATTTGCAAGGTGGCAAATGTGGGATAATTTGAGATCTCTGCATCCTCGTGGAAGATGAGAGAGGTCTGTGCTGGTGTGAATGACCTCACATTTTCTGCAGCTCAGGAGCTGTCTTCTACCACTTGACTGGTGGCACCTGGTTCTCCTGTGTCCTCTTGCTTCTCTGTCTGAGCCTGGAAGAGTGTCTCATTGCCTGGCTTTTGGCCTTATGGGCACTTCTTACTTCAATGCAATTCTTTCCTCCCTCCTCAGGTCACCAAGTCAGGGAGTCCAGCGCTGCTCCCCAAAAACAGGACTGTTCCTCTACGGAGGGTCAAGGGATAAGCAGACTCAGGTGAAAAGTGGTTTTGGGACCTTCTGATAAATAACCACCTTGTTTCTGACACTGCAATGGCATCCTTCCAAACACGGGTCCCATGTGGCCACTGATTTATCTTCTATCTAAGGCTGTACTTGGTCTGTAGGGCCTGAGGACGTCTCTTTATTGGAAACAAGGCGACGAAGAACATTTGTTATAGAAATGGGAACTGCACAAAACTAACATGAATTTAGATTTCATTACAAACATGGAACCTGGCAAAGGTTAATTGAAACATTTGCCAAGGGCCAATCTAAAGTTCGATGGAATCAAAGGGGGACTTTAAACTGACTTTAATGGTCTTGGGGTCATGTTGTAAGACAAATTTGACAAGTTCCAAGGTCCCTAGGTCAATGGATTTTTTTTTTTTCTAAATCAAAACCACGCCATGCTATTAGTCTAAAAGACATTTCAGCCATCAGCCATAGAAATCACTTGATACCAGTTCAACAGGAACAGGATCAGCTCCTGCAGGCCATGGAGTGCAGTCTGTAATGCCTGGCTCCTTGGGCATTATACTGCCCTGGTGGAAAACATCTGTCTCTCTGCTGAGGGGGTAAGGGAGGAGCCAGGCACCACACACTGCTGGGTCTGAGAGTCCCAGACCCCACCTGGGATGGCCCATGGCAGGGCACCCTCAGGAGATGGCCCTCGCTGACAGAGCTCTCCACTGCAGGAGACATCAGGCTGGAAACCTCCAGGGCAGAACACAAAGCTGGTCATCTCTTCCCTGATGTATTTGCTTGAGGGAACGGGTGGGTGGGTTGTTTATCTTGTTGGGAGGAGCCTTTTCCTTTCGACTGTTGGGAAAAAAGGAACTGCATTGTGTATATTTACTGAAAAGTCCAATGTGTTCCCTGAGACATGAAGACAGGACACATCCTTATAAATCAGGGTGGAGAAAAAGTGAAACCAGAAAGAAATGGTTGGGGGTTGCTGCAGGGACAGCGTGTGTGCACTCAGCCAGCAAGGGGAATGACACTAACACTGTTTCAAAGGAAGGTCATCATGTAGACTATAAATCTCAAACATTTAGCATTTGCTTCATTCGTCTTTGTTGACTTTTTTTACAAGAAGTTCAGGAACTATCAGAAAATTTTGAAGTTCTCCTTTATTTATGTGGCCTTTCAGCTGTTCGTGGCTGGTGATTTAAAGTCTGATGCAGCCAAACACAGCAGGACTGGCCTGAGCCTGCCCATGAGGGACCTGCCCTCAGCAGGATTGCCAGTACCTGTGGCTGTTCCACGCTGGGCTGGGGTGCCCAGGCAAATGGTACAGACACATCACAGTATGAATGCCCAGGTGCGAGCATTCCCTTTGCCTGGCCACAGCCAGAGCAGGTGGAGAGCCTTCTGGAAGGGAGCAGACCTTTGCCATGGGCTTATTCCCACTCCCAGGCCTCTAATTTCAGGCATTCTCGGGGAAACAGACTTGTGGTTTAAGGTGGTGGAGCCCTTCCAATGTCTGCTGCTGATCTAGTTTTGCTGTTTTGACTCTTCCAGTTGGCTTTGGGCTCTCAAGGTTTTGCTGAGCGCCTGAGGCAAGTTCATGAGGCAAGTTCTCCAAAACCCTTCTGCTCAGAGGAGAGCTTTCTCTAACTGATCATAATTAATGTAATCAGTGCTTTGCAGCTTTTCTTATCTGTGTCGCTACCTTTGAGATCTTAATTCATCTTAACACCTGTTGCCATTCTTAATTACTTTCAGTGAGCCCACTGCAAAGAACAGATGTGTCTTTCTCTTCTGTGATCAGCTGCATGGAAATATTAGAAAGAGACAAACTGACCAGACTGAGTATTTAGTCAAATTCCAGCTCTGCCATTAACTTGCACATGTCCATTACTAGTCATTTCACTTTGCTCTGGGCTGTGATACTCATACAGAGAATGGAAGTAGCAAACTGATCCATATTGAAATCCTATTCCAGCTCCAACTAAGATAAAGCTTGGCTTTTCTTAGCTTTGCTTGGCTTCGTAAGTATTTTTGAAAGTGGAAGCTTTATTATTTTGAAAAATCCCTGTTAATCACACAAGGAAAATCTATTGTGTTGTTTAAATAAGTAAACTAAATGGAGAAAAATAACTGCAGCCTTCTCAACCATTAAGAAGCAAATTCTGCAGGCTCCTGTTTATAACTTGCAGAGCATGCTGACCTCAGAATGCGTTCCACCACTGTCTGTTTCCACCGGGGCACTGGACTGCTTCATTCAGAAAGTCCAGGTCCGCCAGAGGTCAGAGAGGACCTTGACTTAGAAGTTTAGTTTGCAGTCCAAGAGCTCCTTCCCAAGCAAATGGACACTTTACACCAGCCCTTGCTTGCTAACTAGGAGAACAAATGACAAGCTTTCCATTTCCACCTTCTGCTCCCACCGACTGAAGGCATTCTGAGGCCATGCTTGACTCCCTCCGTTTCCAAGACCAGGGGGCTGGAGACATCTAATGGCAAGTGCCTGCATAGCAGATCATCCTCCCCCCTGCAGCTGTCCTGTCCTGGAATTCCAACATTTAACCCTTACAGTACCTCAGAAACGTACGTGCACACGACCAGGGAAATGACAGTGGCTGTGCGGGCGTAAGACATCTTGGCAACCTTCTTGGAGGAAAAATAAGTGATGCAGAGCAGCCAGAGTCACTCCTGTGTTTGGAAAGACCATGGAGCAGATCCTCCTGGAAACTGTGCTAAGACACATGGAAGGTAAGGAGGGGATTGGTGACAGCCACATGGCTTCACTAAGAGCATGATAATGTCTGACTAATTCAGTAGATTCCTGTGATGGGGTAACGGTGTTGGTGGCTGAGGGAAGAGAAACTGGTGTCATTTACCTGGCCTTGGGTGAGGGCAGATGCCTCCTCAGCAAGCTCTCTGAAAACACGAGGCTGGGAGGAGGGGCCAATACCCCAGAGAGCCGGGCAGCCCTCGGGAAGGACCTCGACAGGATGGAGAGATGGGCAGAGAACCTCCTGCAATCCAGCAAAGGCAAATGCAGGGTTGCTGCATCATCTGCACGAGCAGCAGCTGAGGCTGAGGGGCCTAAAAGCCCAGATATAAACAAAAGCTGGTGGAAAAGCTTCAGAACTTAAAGGTATACCTGTTCTCAGTGGGACAAGCCTCCTCCATCGATCATGTGACCCTGAGGAGCTCGGGTCTGTGTGATTGGCAGGCAGCCAGCCATCCCCTTGTATCCCTTAATTGGAAGTGACCTGGCCCCCTCTGTATTCCCACTGGTCGTTCCTGTATGCCCTGCCTCCCTCCTCTACCCCTGAAAAGTGTGTGTGGAACGGAAGTGAACCCCTTCTCGTCTGGACTCATTGAGGGATCGGAATAAACCTCGATGCCCTGCACGGGGGGCCGCTTCTTTCTCATTTGCCTCTAGCGTCGCCTGAGCCCGGCCGGCTCAGTGTGAGAGTGNCTCCTGGAGCAGGTCCAGAGTGTGACAAAGATGATGAAGGGACTGGAGCATCTCCCTGAGGAAAGGCTGAGGGAGCTGGGCCTGTTCAGCCTCGGGAAGAGACGGCTGAGAGGGGCCCTCATCCCTGTGTGTCAGTGTCTGCAGGGAGGGGGCAGGGGATGGACCAGGCTCTGCTCCGTGGGGCCCAGCAATGGGACAGGAGGAACGGGCAGGAACTGATGCCCAGGAAGTTCCATCTGAACATGAGGAAGAATTTCTTTCCTGTGCAGTAACCAAGCACTGGAACTGATTGTCCAGAGAGGGTGTGGAGCCTCCCTCACTGGAGATATTCCAGAACCATCTGGACACAATCCTGTGCCATGTGCTCTGGGATGGCGCTGCTTGAGCAGGGAGGTGGGACCAGGTGGCCCATGATCATCCCTTCCAGCCTGACCCATCCTGTGGTTCTGTGATTTCCAGGGATGCTGCAAGTTCAGCTCCTGTCTGGAAATGGCCCCTTGCTAGCAGAGGTGGGACAGGAGTTGGGACAGGGTCTGATTGAGACAACGGCCCCCTTGCTGGAACTTTCATCTTCCTAAGACCAGAACAGTGATACCCCATGTGTTCCCCAAGGGTACTGAGAGACTCACAGACATTGGCAGGTGAGTTGTGAAGAATCTTGCTCAGCACGATGGAAACACTTCCCATGTGTCCCTTCCCCTCCCAGGTAAATAACCTCTGTCCAGTACACCTGGATGAGCAGTGGAGTTACAGCCCAGTGCTTTCTGACACCTAACACAGGGTCTGTTCCTCTAAGGCTGGTCAGAAACTAGGTAGCAATGCAGTAGTGTGATTTTGTCTTTTTCAATGATTCACCACTGGTTAAATACTATTTCTGATATCCAGTTGTATGCTATCTCCAGAGAGCTTCATGGCTTGTCTAAGGTCCATTTAATTCAGTGGCTTTGTGTCGGCTTCACGGCGTGCTGGATCCTACTTGGGCTGTGAATGTGTCCTTTAATAGCTACAGCTGTAAAAACATATTAGCTGCTTCTCTGTAGGCCTGTTTTTTCCTGTTAAAAAAAAAAAAAGAAAAAAGTGTATTTCAGGAGAAATGAAATTTCAGATTCATATCAAAGGAAATAATTTTCCATTTCAAGTTGAATTAGAGAAATAATTATCACCTAACTAAAAAAAAAAAAAGAAGAAGAAGAGGGAACGTTGAAATTTTGACATATCCAAGCCATCTTGTTATTTCTCATGGAGTGGCCTTTGGTCCATGATGGCTCAACGGATAAAGTACAATTCCAGACCATGGCACACTTGGTATATTACAAGCTTTGTCTACTTATTTAGGAATAAAAATTATAACCAGGATCTGTTTGGTCCCTGCCAGGTGCAGCTTCTGGCCAATAAGTGGTCCAGAGGGTGCTCTCATGTCCCCGCAGAACTATGGCACTCAGCAGAAAGAAACACCTGAACATCCGTTATAACAGGAGAAAAAACAAAAAAAGGATTTTATAAGTCAGTAATGAAGGCACTCACTCGTTGGTCCAAGTGCTGGAGATCTCAAACATCAACTGGGTACCCTGCTAGACTGCTGTGGGCAGTGCTCATGAGGTTTGAGTCAGGAGAGAAGTCAGACAAGTGGCTTTCTGCAGTGTGGGTGATCAGACCAAGGTGGAGAGACAAGAGCAGCTTTTCCTCAATAGTTTTACGAGCAGCGTCTAAGCTCACGTCTAAGACTTGTGATCCAGTATTTTGTTTCTAAGCTCCTCCATTCATATTTAAAACACCCTCAAATAATCTTTTGTTCTCTAAAAAAACCACTAGGTCTTTTATCTTCAATTTTTGAGCTCTACCACTGCACCGAAAAAATGATGTTTATTTCAAGCCAAGTCCCACATTTTCTTGCTAAGAGGTGCGTGCTGTGCTTCAATACCAAGCTGTCAAATTCCATGGGACCCAGCTACCCTCTCCTTACCTCCTATTGATTTTGAAACTGGGAAATGCTGTATGAAACTGATAGGCTGACTGGGTGCTATCTTGCATCTTGAGGCAACTCAAGGGTTAAACGATCTAATGTGACAATATGTGAGAACTCAGCATTCAGGGTATTACCATTCTGAGTGCCACGAAACTGGCCTCGTGTCCAGCCAAGGAGAAGGCTGACACCATCTCTCAATACACACACAACTACCTAATCTGTAGCTTGCAGTAAACCTAGTGCTCATAAAGGTTTCAGAGAGAAAAAACAAGGCAGTGCCTGTGAAAAAGGATAGATAATAGCTGATTGAACCAGGCTTCAGTGGGGGAGAAAGATGGCTAGCTGGGGGATGAAAAGAGGCTCTAATATTTTCTTGAGCTGGAGTCCTTTTGATCTTATGCATGTCTTGAAATTCTGGGTTGCTTTCTTAATCTTAAAATGATTAAAAAAACCCCCCTCACACCTTTTTAGAAACAGGCTGCCCCAGTCTGTACCCTACTTCCCACACCTGGACACAGGACAAAGATGTTATGGCTTTCAGGAAACAGCACATTTGTCAGCGTGCAGCCCCCAGCTGAACAAAGAGCTGGATTCATGGATGCAATATCAGCCATGGAAATGTTCCACTCCTGCCCCTCCCTGGCTTCTTACTCAATTTGTTGAAACAAAAAATGAATTGTCATTGGATTTTGCAGCCTTTGAGATTCCTCAGCAGATCAGTACATCTTGGACATGTTCTAAGAATCACAGAAGCCTAAGAATCACAGAATATTCTGAGGTGGAAGGGACAGGATCATGAATCCAGCTCTTAAGTGGGATCACACACAATGGCCCCTAATTTGAATGAAACTGCACAAGAATTGCAAGAATTTGATCTTAGATTATGAGTGATTTTTTGGGTTTTGTTTCTAATAAAAAGAAGCTGCTACCAAAGAGGAGATGACAGGCAGTCTCTGCAGCAAGCAAAAGTAAGTGTGCAGTGAATCACAGTCAGATCTGATTTTGCTCCCACACAGCAGCACCACTTCAAAATTTCCCTCACCCTGGAGGAGCAGGGTACCCTTTTGACAGGGACTCAGTGTTCATTAATGGTGTTTGCTCTGCCTGACATGACGTTTAAAAGCTCCAGAGCTGTGCCACATTTACTCAACATTGTCATATTCAGCAAAACATTTAAGCAGTTATTCAGCTTGAAGCACCTAAAGTAGTCCCACTGTCAATAACAGGACTTCTCAAACGCTTAAATTTATGCATGTGTTGAAGTGCCTTGTTAAAACAGGGCTTCAAACCCTAATAGCCTGCTGAACCAGAGTGATCATTCCAGTCTTCACCCCTAGAGCCTTAGAGACACCGCTGGCACGCAATGTACAAAACTAATTTTAGTTAATTGGATAAAATTGTGTATGTACACTCTGTGACCGCTGAGAGGTTTGAGAACTATTTGTGCTGGTGTCACCCTGCATGCCTGTTTTTGTGATTAGTCACATCCACCTATGGGAGACACGGCACTGTCATCAGCTACGCTCTGTGATCCGTCCTGGAGGCTGGCGCATCTCCAGCTCCGGCTGGGTTTCCTCCGCAGGTGTCACACAGGGTGGTGCAGCTACCTGTGATAACTCTGGAGCAGACAGGATGCCTTTTGTGCTTCCTTTTTTCAACGTGTTTCACTACACACCCCTTTCAAAGACTAATAATTTCCGCCGGGCAGGAATACTGTCAGCCTGGCATCAGATAAGTTCTCAGGCAGAGAGCCGTAGCCTGCACTGCCTGTTTTATCCCATAAAGACTTTCCCATCTCTTGTGTACTGCTTATAATTTAGCCTTCATAAATTGACTTGCCGACACATTTGGATGGACAGAGAAAAGTGAGATGCTGACGTATCTGCAGACTCCTTTCATCTGACATAAACACCCATTGTCAACGCAGGGTAAGCAGAGGGGAAAACGTTGTGGCAATTGCAAACGGAATTTCAATTTACCATCCCCCTGCCCTTCTGGCACTGTGACCAGAAGTAATGCTCTGGTCATTCACATCCTGACACAAGACAGCATTTTGAGGCTGGAGATGAAATAAAGTTTGAGATTAACTTTTTTTTTTAATTGGAGGGGGGAGAAACTGCTCCACCTACCTAACTGAAAACTTTAAATGAAAACAGAGCTGTGAACAGCACAGGTGGCATCATGTAGCATCATCTGTTTCCTCACATGTGAGAACAGCTTTACAAAGGTGTTTATTCTCATTTTCCTTTGCTCCTTTCTTTAGATAGTGTTGGTGCCACATGGCTTGGTCCCTACTCTCGATGGAGCCTCCAGTGCCTTTCTCTGCAGGCTGCAGCACACTCTGAGGATGCTAAATCCACGGGCATGCACAGCTGGCAGGTAAAACTGTCCCCAGGAACAAAGGTGTTTGTGGACATGTCTTGAAACCGAGACTCCTTGTAATCCAGGGAAAATAAACACCGGCTCCTACTTGTCCAATAAAAGTGCATAAACCCTCACTCTGCTATATGTGCTAGCCATGCTTTGATAATTATCTCTGAAACTGAATTTAATAACGGCTAAAATTATTCAAAAGTTTCCTTGGCTGCAGAGTTTATGGAAAGCGCTACCTAAATATGATGGAAAAAAAATCAAAATTATACCATCTAACCTCTGGGAGAAATAACACTTGGATTTGTTAATTTTGGACAACATCTAAATTCTTCAGCTGGCATGGTTTTTAACTATATCTCTATAATGCATCTCCTCATACTTTTACAGCAGCAATAAGAAAATTGGCTAAAGAATGGTAATGCCCCTTTTGGATCACAGTGTATCTTTTGAGACTAATTTGTTTAGTTCAATGGAAAAATAAAGTTAGCATGGCCATGTTCCAGTTCCAGTACCAATATCTTGTGTTGGGATAAGAAACTAATCATGGCAGGAGCAGGTGGAGTGTCCACAGCAGGGCAGAACCAGCAACTGCACAGCCCTCACCAACCTGTGACTCTTCCCATTTTCTCCACATTTAGTGTAAAACAAACATGCAGACAAGGCAGAGCCCAGTCCTGAGGAGCTCCCCGTGTGGCCTGAGGGTGCTGGATCACCATGGCAGGTGTGCAGGCTGGCACCTGAGAGAACAGCACATCCACAGGTGGTTGATCACAGAATCACAGAGTCACAGAGCCACAGAATCATAGAATGATGGAATCATAGAATCACAGAATCACAGAGTCACAGAATCGTAGAATGATGGAATCACGGAATCACAGAATCACAGAGTCGTGGAATCACAGAGTCACAGAATCACAGAATCATAGAATGATGGAATCACGGAATCACAGAGTCGTGGAATCACAGAGTCACAGAATCATGGAATCACAGAATCACAGAGTCATAGAATCATGTAATCACGGAATCACAGAATCACAGAGTCATAGAATCATGGAATCGTGGAATCACGGAATCACAGAATCACAGACTCACAGAATGGCCTGGGTTAGGAGGGACCTTAAAGACCATCCAGTTCCAACCCCGCTGTCATACAGGCAGGGATGCCATTCACTCTGTCAGGTCCTCAGAGCTCCATCCAACATGACTGATCCCACTCCTTAACTCTTACCCCACTGGAAGGCTGGAAGCTGAATAAAGACCATTCAACAGAAGCTTGTAGCCACCAGAAAACTGCTGTAAGCCTAGAGTTTGAGGGGTTAAATTAACAGTTGAGTTGGAATTCCTTCAAAACATGACACAGGCAACAGAGAAAGTAGAGGTGTTCAGATGAATGTAAACGAACACCTTTTGTTTCTTAATCAGTGCATATTTACCAGATGCTTGATGGCTGGATTGACCATTTAAAGTCATCACATTTTGTCTGAAGTTGTGGTTTGATTACAGCCTAGGTATGATAGCAATTTTCCAGGGGCCAATTACATTCAGTATTTTCATGAAGAGCAATATACCAGTGTATATTGTATATTGATAATTCTGGTTTTCAGAAGGTATTTCTTAGTCTGATGACAGCAGCTTTCAGAGGCAAGAATGGTCTCTGCAGACTGCTCCCAGCTTGGGATGTAGCTAAAATCCTGTGCACTGTATTGATTTAATTACAGCCATTCAAAGAGAGTGAAAGATTTTATTCAGACTTTCCTGAGACAGAAGAGAAGGGTGTAATGGAAATTCTCTTATTATCTCAGCTGCAGGGGTTGTGACTGAGAGCACACTCTCATTTGCTGTCTATACAGCTGTAATTAAATCATTTCAGCTTTCAGACTTTGAGCCTTATCTCAAGTTGGGATGAAAATTTGCAGTGAAAGAGATGAGCAAGGGAGTTTACTTTTTTTCAGAGAATTCCAGAGCAAAGCAGAACACAAGGCACTGCCAGCAAGGATCCAGCCACATCTTACACCCACAACAGCACTACCTAGAGGGTTGTGGTGTCCCACCAGACACACCTGCTGGTTAATAAAGAAGAAGTCCAATCCTATCTGTGACCAAAACTTGAGAAAAAGTGTGTAAAAGCTCAATTTTCCCAGGGAATATTGAAATCTTTCTTTCTCAGTGCCCCGAAGAATATAAGCTCATTTTAATTGGAAAAAAGACATCCCAAAATGGTGGAAAATCAGTAAAGTAGTTAGGGAAATAAAAAAAAAAAGTGAAGGTAAACCTCAGAGCTGGGCTTTGCTCTTAGTGGACGCTTGGCTTAAGTCCTGTACATGTTTGGAGACAGACTCATTGCAGCTGTTACCTGCTGTGCTCCTGGCCAAAAATGCAGCCAGGCTGCTGGGGAAGGAGGTGAGGTTTTGGGCAGGGCAGCAGGTGGGTTTGAGAGGTTTTAGCAGCAGTTTGAGGGGTGGCTGTCTCCTGATTCAGCAGCAGCTGGTCAAGCAGGCTCTGTGCATCCCAAAGAGCAGTGACCTGCCCGAGGCTGGATGTCGGAACAGACAAGTGCAGGCTCCTGGCCCCACTGCAATGAACCACTAGTTCAGCTTCTGCCCCACCAGTGGGCTCAGCTTTGGGTGTGAGTACGGCTGCTTTCCCAGCCTGTGAATCTTGGATCCAGCATCCCGGTCTCACACTGCGTCAGGGTGCTGCAGCTCTGGTTCTTGGTGGATGTTCAAAACTCGGGGACAGAAAACGCTGTTGTTGCTGCCACCATCCCCATAAAAGCACCAAACATGATGCCTCAGCTTGTGAGAGAACAGAGAGGGCTGGTGATGCAGGTGTTCAGAGCAGAGGAGCATCCTTTTGGCTAGCAGTGAAACTGGCTCCATGGGCCAAAGGCAAGTGGAAGGATGGGAGGAGTCAGCCTGGGAACGGATCTGGCTCAGAACAGTGATAAGTTTTGCTCTGCTTGGGGCTAACCAGGGCTTGGTAAATATGTTGGACCCTGCCCTCTCACCCCATCCCGAGCACCTCTGTGATGTCAGGCACCCCACAATCCTGCACGTGTCCTGCCACTGCTTTGCAACAGATACATCCATGTACTTAGGCAAGGAGAAAAGCACCTAAGCACAGTCTGTGGTGGTAAGAGAGAGAGTAAATGCTCCCAGCACTGTTGCATCCTTCAAGCCCCACTCAGGGAGTTCCTCCCTGGGCATTCATGTTTACTGTAAATTGCTGGGGGCTGACTCTTTCCACACAAGGAGAAACACCATATAGACGAACTACTGCACAATGTATGAGATATAGGATACGGCAGGGTTATTAAACATACATATATGAGAATAAAGAAAATATGGCCTCCAGGGTAAAGGTAGCCCTACCTGTCTCTCTTTACAGTGCAGCATCTTATCTGTAATATCTGTAATACCTGGCCCCTTTTAGAGCTGGTCATACCTCTGAATTTTAGGTAGTGTTGGCCTGCAGCATTTCAGATCCTGCTGTTCTCGAGCAAAACTCCCAGTCAGCTGCATGGGTTGGACTTTTTGGAGGCTAGGTTGAGAAACACTGGGGAAGAAAGCAAGGGGAGCACTCAGCACCTGCTAAAACACCAAACCCTCTCAGCTCTCCAGCCTGCCAGAGCTTAATATCTCATTTGTCAAAGTGACAGTCAATTCCCCATGATAGATCATATGATTATTAATTCTGTCTTCAGGAGATACGCACAATTTGGAGGTTTTCTGAATCAAGGTAGTAAGATAATGCTTAAGGGAAAAAAGCCCAAGCCTTCCCCCCTCCCCCAAATTTCCATTTCATTAAAATTTCAGAGGTAAACAACAAAAGTTGCAGCAAAAAGATTCCTGTCACTGCAAAACCCCAAAGATTCCTCACTGCGGGTGAGACGATAGTCTGTCGTACAGAGACCAAATACAAACTGACACAGACAGAGACTAATTAAAAAGTGATGCATCTGTATCCTCTGTAACTAGTTTGGCTTGTAAGTGTTGGAATCTTTACTGCAAATAGTTTAATTTTTCTCTTTGTACAAAAAGCTCCTGTGTCCTCAGAGGTTCAGCTTTCTGGCTGAGATTACCCATGCTCAGAAGATAATTGATTTTAGGGAGTTCTCCAGAGAAATGTCACTCAGAAAACTCTCTTGGTTAACTATTCTCAGCTAAGCCAAAAAGCATGACACTTCTCACTGTTATGAAAGTGGTCTAATGACCTGTTTCCAACCTGGTTTCTGAAGGCTGCTTGAACTTTGGTAGAAGCTTGGCACAAAGGCACAGGAAAAGTCATCTGCTGCAGTTTGGGAGGGGGTGGTGAGAATTCAGACATACGCGATAGGAAGAAATCCCCTGCCGTGCATGTTCTCTGAGGACCAATTTCTACCCTTTCTATGGCAAAACCAGTAAAAAGAGATTGGGGGACGGGAAAAGCCTCCTCTGTGAACTTGCATGCAGACGCTTTCACATGAACCCTGGCAAGGCTTGTGCTCTCCACCGACGCTCTGGCAGACACAGTGGTATCACTGGTGCAAATGCTGATGAAAAACAACTATAGGCAAATCTTAAGGTTTTCTCTAAATGAGTGTTCACAAATAAAGCTTTGGAGAGCTCTTGGCTGGAACAAAATTTATCTAGTCAGAATTTCCAGCACAGCTGAGGACACTAGACTAAAACAGCTGAGTTGGAAAAAAACCCACCCTACATACAGGGACCTTCCGTGACCCTCCCAGTGATAACATCACAGAAATAACCAAACACATGAACCTGTAAACTTCTATACTGGGAATTGTCTCTCCTTGAGCTCCTCCTTGAAAGCATGGGCATAGGATATTGCAGTGTACTGGGCAGCAGTAATGCATTCATTGATCAGACAGGGCCTATCCACTCAATACCGCATGGCAGGCTTTCTGTTTGTGCACCCTTTCCTGGGTTTCAGCAGCATCCTCATTTTAAGTAAATTTCAGCATAATTGCTATATTTGCTTAAACCTGTGCAACAAAAGCTGTTTCTGGCCCATCTGCTCTGCTCTGGCAGCCTCTGCCACTTAAAATGGACACTCATCCAAGGTGTTGGAAGCAGGAGAGATCCACTGGTCGCACCTGCAACCGAGGGAATTGGTATCACCAGACACTAAAAGGCACATGATTCAGAGCCAAGGTTTTACACTCCTCACACATGCATATGTATTTTACCTCATTATTGGCTTCAGCTGCACTTATTGTTACCAATTTGTGTCCCGATGCTACTTTTCCAGGCAGCCTCAGTGGGAGACACTTGTGTGCAGAGCAATATTTGCATTTCTGCAGGTCTTTATGGACATACATATTGCTAATACGCACATAAACAGGATGCCATTCATATTTAAACAGTGCTTTTGGAGTCAAATGGCATCACAGCTGAGGGAATGGAAATGTTCTGATTTGTATCACTTATCTCAGTGGAGGCTGCTTCCTTCACACATTCTGACTTCTGCAGAGTCTCTGCAATAAGGCAGCTACATTCACATAGGATGAGGCATGAGGTATTTAATAACCCCCTCTTCCTCCCCCAAAAGCCTAATAAGCTTGCTCTGCCCATTGATCTTTACAGTCACTCGCCCCTCTGTTTTTTCCAGACTACTGTGCTTCCTTTCTACTTCAGCTCTTTTCTTCATTTCCATTTGCATATATTCAAGGCCCTAAAGAAAAACAGCTCTGCATTAAAAGGCTATTACAGAAATATATGCTATTTAAGTAACAATAGACCATGTTTTCTGTTGGGAGGGAAAAAAATCCCCAACAGAATATTTTAGTTCCAAACAAGATTTAAAAGGATACCACATGATGTTCAGCATACTTTGGCTCACAGAATTTGTCCTGCAGTTTGTTGCAGCTTCTGCTTTAGTCAGTTCATCATTTTTGCAGAAATAGGACTGTAACATGAGTGTGTGTGTGTGTGTTCAGATGTGCCACCTCCCTCTCTACCTGAGGCTTTCTCAGGCACGGAACACCCGATATTGTGGTTTGCTGGATGCTGCACCCTCCACTGCAGTTTGCTGAGGGGCTGTAAAGCAGCACCCCTTGCACTGGGCAGCATTTCACGCTGCCTTCAGCCTGCTACAGGGAGCCCAGCCCAGCAGGGCTCAGCCAGGCATGGTTCCAAAAGCTTTTCATCCCCAGAAGTCACACTCTGTCAGGTGGGATGTTTCTCCACCGCCTTTACAAGATAAAATCCCCTAAGGGTATGCATTTGCAAAAACATACAGTAAAAAAAAAAATATTCAGTGACACAAGCAACCCCTCCAACCTTGTTGGTGCTTATGTGCATTCCTGGGGATCTGTCTTATTGCTCCCAACGTGTTTAATGGCCAGAACTGAGGCAGTCCTTGTCCCATCTGTGTGCCATGGCCTTTGGCTGGCAGTCATTGTCACTCAGAACATGATGAGTGGGCTGGTTGTCCTCTCCAAAGCTTTCTCAAGACAGCCCTGCAATGGGATTAAACTGACCTTAACCCACATTCCCTCCCAAAGGGACGGCCCTGTCTTCCGCCAGTGCAGCTGTGATTTCCCAGTGCCTCCCTCACGTTTGCTGCTGAACCTGCAGCCCACAGGGAATGGGAGCTGTATGCTGATGGAGCTGAAAACAAAAGGAGAGAAAGATCTTTTTTCACCGGGTGTGCAAGGCACCCTGTCCCACCCTGTGGGTGGCAGGAGCTCATGGCTGGGAGAAGTCGGCACTCTCATTCTCATCAGTCCATTAGTCATTGGTCCAGCTGAACTGACAGCAAAGTCGTGTTTGAGTTTACAGCCCGAGCACTAATTTAAATTGCTGCTAATTTTTGGGTTGCCTTAGCACCCTGGGGCTGGCAGTGCCATAGCAAGTTGCCAGTGCCTCTGCTCCTCCAGAGAGAGAGAAAGGCCAAGGATGGCAGCAGCATCTGCACCTGCTGCAAATCCATCTTCTTGCTTTGTTCTTAGGTGGGAGGCTATTTTTAATGGGATCAACTCAGTGACCTGAGATGTCAAAATGCAGCTTCACAAACAGCTGCATCAGTGCAAACAGTGTGGAAGCAAACTGTGAGGACCTGGGGACGGGGGCGTCCCAGCACCACAAGGGCCACCAGCAACAGCACAGGGGCTCTGAAGTGGTTCAGGAGGGCAGAGGATTCCCTCTCTCCTCTGGGTGTGCAAAATTGGTGTTACCCATTCCCTTCAGGATTCCAGCTGGCTTTCAGGCAGGAGGCTTTCCTGTGCCTAGGCTCTGTGAAGGACTGAGCAGGATACATGAAAAATCCTCACACTTTCCCCAGCACACATTTTTTTGACAATACAGTAAGAGGTGTCTGCTTTACAGTGAGTTAAGAGGTGTAAAAAGGAGAGGCAAAGGACAATAAATGATTGCTTCCATCCCTGTGTTTCAGAAGGCAGTAGACAAATCCAACAGTTTTTGAATGCAGGACAAAAGCTCCTCCAAAAAGAAGTGTGCAGGGTCGTGACTCTTTGGTGTTATTCTCATGAGGGAACAGAGAGGATAAAAGAAGAAACTCTAAAACCCCAGTGACGTATTTACTAATTTCATGTGTGAAATAGTAGAAACACCTAATTTCTCCACCTTTATCCAAGGATTTCCATAGCCTATTTTTACTGGCTATCCAGGGCAGACCCACGGATAACCACACTTCCTCATTCCGCCAGGAAGCTCATTCAGACTGAAACTTGGACTATTGGTTTTTAATTTTAACGCAGTTTTTCATTTTGATAGCTCTTCCACCTGACATGGAATTGCCACGCCGCAAATTGAATACAATAAAATTGCTAATCAGCCCATTAGAATATGGTGATGGTATAACATCTATTAGTTGTTGAATAATGTCTTCCTCTAATGTATTTTGAATTAAGTCTGCATAATAACAAAATTAATTCAGATAAGTGTGCCTACCCATAAACACAGCATGCACATCCACGCACAGCCTCCTTTTGGAAAGCTGTACAACTTTTTAACACAGTGACAATCCCATACAAATACCAGGGAAAGAAAGTGTGTCTTCAAGGAGTGAAACAAGCAATTATATACAAAGAAATTTTCCATGAAGACAGGCAACAGCAGTTTGCTCTGATCAGGTGTCTTTCATGGGAACACAAAAACTATTACAGGCTTCAAACTCACACCATAGTGAATTTCTCTGACTTCAATTGCTTCTTATCCCAGAAATACCTCCCACATTTTACTTCCTCAACAGTTAAACCAAACTATTCTCCTGCATTTTCATTTTCTTACTCTATTTTCTCCTGCTTTTTCCAAGCTCTTGCCTGACAGTTTCTCAGGTTCTTCATTCTGATGTGCACAGGCTACAAATTTTTTCAGCACCCAAAGAAGAGCCCTTACCCAGTTTCTTTTAAGGACTCATTTAATTTCTTTACCCTAGTGCAAGTCTTCCATTGCTCTACTATTGCAAAGACCCCAAATGTAAACTTTTTTCCCTTGGCTTCCCCTCCCTGGGGACAGATAATTTCCTACACTGGCAATTTCCCTTGTCAGCATCCTCTAGTGCTACATCCTGAGTGGTTGAAAGCTGCCAAGCCTTTGTCTGAGGCTTAAAATAGAAAGTAGCAGTGAATCCAGAATGTCTCTTATTTGTCTAATAAAAGCTCCTAGTCATTATAAAATAAGAATTGTTGAAGTTGTTATGGGGATATTTCTCCCTACCCACAAACACATGTTCTTTATATTCAGCAGAATCAATCTTTATGTAATCTTCTGAAAGAAATATAGTGGTCATATTGTAAAGCCCTGTAATTTGCGTGAGTTGGTTTTCTTATAGGAATCTTAGGATTTTAAATAGGTCAAAGTCCAGACTTATCCAATAATGTGCAATGAGAATATAATATTATAAAAACTTCCTTATAGGATGGTACAGTCTGCTATGAGCAGAACTGTGGTCAGAATCTTACTGGCAGTTTGAGATTCTTACATGGGAAAGGATAGTCCAGGAGGATTTGTAACCTTCAGCATTTGAGAAGACTGTCTCTGGGCATCTCTACATCCTTCTGCATCTAAATATTTCCAGGGATCAGGTTCTCAGTGCACCTACATCTCCTACAAACCTGCATCTGTGTCACCTAGGGGTTGGGTTTCAGAGTAAGATACTTGCAAGAAACATTAGGACTCCACAATACACAGATAAGAAAAGGAACAATACAGTTGAAATGGGCAAAGATGATTCAGTTCAATCTGAGGAGAGTTGCTTTGTATTCCCAGTCAGTTTAACAATCCTTTCATCTTTCAAGGAAATTATAACTATGATACATTGGGACAAAGTTAGCAACTTCTCTTTTTATCTAAGTCCTATTATTGGTGCTTGTCACAGTCATTCAAGGACCTCCTGGGAACCAAAATGGACAATTGCATCCTCCTCTCTCTGCCAGCGAGAGGCTGGGTATCATTAACAATGCTTAAATTAATAGCGAATTTTGGAGGGAGTAAATGTTCCCCTGCAGGAAACCACGGATGAAGAGACAGGATATACATCTCAGTTCAAAGCCCTGCCTATGAGTGCAGGTCTGTGACATTTTCCTGCTCAAAATTAGACATTCATAAGTTCACTGCAGCAAGGTGCACATTATTGTTTTGGTCTGTGGAATCAGTAGCTACGAGGGAGGGGGTGGAAGATGGCTTTTTGAAAAAGGGAGTGTTTTTCACAATGGAAAGAAATCGATAATGTGTAATAAGTGGCTGTAGGTGGTTCCCTGCCCTTGCTCCTTTTTGTGCAATATAGGTCTCAGGGCTCTGAAAGGAACTGGAACACAGGGTGAGGTCTTTATCAAACTTTGTATTACTGTGGATAACAGCATCCAAATTTTGCCATATTATGTGAGCAGAGGAGATGTGGAAGCAAAATAGCTTGAGCTTAGTCTAGGTGAGGTCAAAGTGGGGCTGGTAAGCAGAGGGGAAGCCTGGCTTGTGGCCAGATGCAGCCCACCAAACCTTTGTGTGCAGGCAGACAGAGGGATTTTAAATCCGTGTCTGAGAGCCAGCAGATCTTGGAGGCTGCAGGGATTCTGCTGGCAGCAGCAGCAAAGAGGCTACCCTGAGATGAGTGTCCTGGCACCCCAGGTATGGAGCAATGTTCTGATCCACCCTGAGTGCAGCCTGGACCCCTGGAGTTACCAGAGCTCAGAGCATCCTGCAGCAGTGCATTCCTGCTCCTCACTGCTCCTCCACCAGCCTGGGCACATCAGCCTGGGCTTGCCTCGTGTGTGCCACTCCACTGAGGCTTAAGGGACTCAGAGCTTTCACAGGGGATGGAAAGAATGGGAGACAAACAGCCTGACACTCCTTTCTCAGGGAACTGGGGGGAAAAAGCTAATTGAAAACCAGTGATTTTCATGCTGTCAAAGAAACTCAATCAGTAACAGGCAAGAAATAATCCTCTTATATAACAGGTCAAATAATAATATGTCATCAGGGTGCTTTTAACTTCATTAGAATTTGTCCCTTGATAAGTGACATTTTAATTATGTGATCAGGTAATAAAATAATACATGCCTGAAAACTTATGGCCAACCCACGCATAATTAATAGTCCTAAATTAACCCTGGATGATAGGGTAGAACCTAATCTTAGGTAGAAAATGCTCTACTGGACATTTTTCACATGCCTGTTTTGGAGTTCTGAACTGATGGTTCAATTTGGCAAAATAACTGACAGAGTGACATTAATCTAACCCATAAGATAAACAATAAAGGGAACAAATGCTGGAGTGGTTTTTTTCAAGCATTGCTATGAAATGGAGATGTAGATCATGCAGGTCTAGGCATGAGTAGGCTGATGTAAAGAGAGCACTTAAGTATTTAACTTGAACATAATTCAAATTAAATATTTGAATATGCCTGTCTGATATAAAAGTGACTCTGAATTTTTACTTAGTGACTGATAGAAATAAATAGAAGGATTTAAGGAATGAAACAAATTTGTGCAACAAAAACTTGATCTGTTAAACTCTTAAGACTGCTTGCTTTTAGAGCAATTTGTTGGAGCAAAATTCCTGTGGGAAAAGAAAAAGAAAAAGAAAAAGAAGAAGAAAAAGAAAAAGAAAAAGAAAAAGAAGAAGAAAAAGAAAAAGAAAAAGAAAAAGAGAAAAAGAGAAAAAGAGAATGAACTTTGCTGGTCAGAAAACTCAGTGCAAATCATAAACTCCAAAGGCACAGAGCTCCAGAATTCAACCACTCTGCCCCAAACAACACAAGTCTCATCTAACTTATAAACGTCTCCAAAGCATTTATCACTGCAATATCGGGACCATGCACATAGATTCTGGGATACTGTGGGATATGTCCAGAAGAGTTGATCAATTTCCTGTTCATCTGCTGTGCTGCTCTTTGGCTTCACCGTTACATCTAAAATAATGGAAGTTACTCTGTGATCACAAGTATATAGTTCACAAATGTGGTGTCCTAATGTGACTTTAATGCCAGCATTCAGGTAAGAGTTACTGGGGTTTAGATTTGCTTTTTTTTTGCAGCTCCTCAAACATCTCCCAGGAGAGGAACCTCTGGCTACACTGATCCTTCCATGTCCTGCTGCTCCTAAACACCAAATTTGAGTATCAGCAACCCCAAGACTAAAAATTAACTGTGAAGACAAAAGTGTTCTGTTTCGAAGATGTCCGTGTGAATCTGTCACTGTTTTTGTCCTGGAGAATGGGAAGCTACTGGGGAGCTTTGATCTTCAGTAGGGAGACATAGACCAGACAAGGGTGGGACTGGTTTAGCCTGGCCTGGTTTTTTCCTATTTTATGCCTAAAGGGAGTGTAAAAATCCCCATACCGCCCAGGAACCAGCAGATTCTGCACATTTCAGCTGCCCCAAACCCTAGTATGTCCTCTAGCAGCCTGTCTCTGGGTGTAAGCAAATGCAGTGTCCAAATGCTGAAAGATATGGAAGTTACTCCCAAAGCGAACTGGTAACCTGCAGATACAAGGAGACAAGGGTAAATTTGTGCATCAGGAAGATGGGTGCCCAAGTAGCACTCTAGTGGTGGTGTTACTTCAAAAATGAAGCATGAAGTGAGAATCAGAATGGTTCTGAAATGCAAAGTATCTAATAAAAATTGTCATTTATTAATAGTGCTTCTAGGAACTCCCCGGGAGCCATATCTGCCAGCAGTGATATCTGCACGTCAATCTAACTCCCTCTTTTTATTCTGTGGCAAAAAAGCTGCATTATTGCTCTTGCTGCTGCGATTCCCTCCCAGGCTGCTCTGATATGTCCCTCCTTCTGGGATAAATCCCTTCCCAGGCCATCTGTCTTTACACTCCAGCTCCTCCCTTACCCACTGCTTCCCACACACAGCCTGAGCCAGAGGCTCCTCAGCACCCTTCCCAAGTCTGCTGTAATAAATCCTGTGTGGAAGGGGATTTTGGAGGTCACTGCCTCTTCTGGTGGCCCAGAGTAATCAAGTGATGTGGCTGAGGTTGAGAGAGACACTGGTAGAGAGCGTCAGCATCATCTTGCTGGTGCCAGGCCAGCTTGGTGTCCAGCATCCCCTGTGCTTGAGGGTTTTTACTAAACAGCTTCTTCCGGGTGTCCTGATCCAGATGCTGGTTCTGGAGGCGTTTTCCCAGATAAAGTTTCACCCCTGTCTCTCCGCAGATACTAACTGGCAGTCTGGTGTGACCCCACAGCCCACGGGCAGTGCAGGGGGAAAGGCGCTTCCATCAGAGCTGGATGATGTGAAAAGGAGTGGGCTTCGTGGAAAGCAGGCTCAGGGCACCTCCAGTGCTGGCAGCTCCCAGCACAATGGATGCAAGTAAGGAATGGAAAGGAGTAGAGTCCTGAGTCTGGGCCAGTGGGACACGACACTGGAGAACAGTGGTGACTGCAAACACTGCCCAAGCTGGGGTAGCAGGATCCTGTGGGTGAGGGACTGTACTGGGTTGACCCTGGCTGGGTGCCAGGTGCCCACTCAGTTGCTCTATCATTCCCTTTCCCTCTGGGACAGGGGAGAGAATAAGATGGAGAGAAAAAAACACCAGCAGGGTACGGCAAGGCAGTTTTATTACAGAAAAAAGAAAGAAACAAGCGCAGAT
This sequence comes from Melanocharis versteri, assembly GCA_013397845.1. Taxonomy (NCBI): domain Eukaryota; kingdom Metazoa; phylum Chordata; class Aves; order Passeriformes; family Melanocharitidae; genus Melanocharis; species Melanocharis versteri. The sequence goes on along the minus strand of VZTG01002908.1, from coordinate 364,160 downwards.
TTGCTCGCGCAAGAACTAAAGGGAAAAAGGATCAGTCTCTACTTCCCATCAGCAGCGATGTTCGGACACTTCCTGGGAAGCAGGGCCTCAGCACGCCTAGTGGTTCCTCTGGAAGGCAAACATGGAAGACTCACGAATGCCCCCCCCTTCCTCCTCTCTCCCTTAGCTTATATATCTGAGCTGACGTCCAATGGTATGGAATATCCCTTTGGCTGATTTGGGTCAGCTGGCTTGCTTGTGTCCCCTCCCAGGATCTTGCCCACTCCCATCCCCTTTGGTGGGGGAAGGAATGTCAGAGGGACAGCACTGCTCGGCAGTAGCCAAAACACTGCTCTGTTATCAACACCCGTTCAACCACCAATGCAAAGCACAGCACTGTAAGGGCTGTGAGCTTTACCCCAGTCAGACCCAATACAGGGGCACAACAGAAATGAAAGTGTTTGGTCTGGTTTCCTTTCAGAGCGCAGACCTCTGTAAAACCTGCCTCCTCTCGGGCTGTGTTTGGCCAGGTGTCCCGCGGGGAGCCGGAGCTGTGTCACACACTCTGCACTGGCAGGAGGTGGCCAGGCAGGCAGCACGGTCACCAACTAACGGCAGGCAGCAATGTTTAAGGTAACCAGTACGTGGATCAGCATAAAACAAAACTCTTGTTAAAATTAACAACATAGTCACTGAAACTGATGCTGTTTCAAGCTGTTCATTATAGCTGATGACCAAATCCAGCTAACAGCACTTGATCAGGGCTGGTGTGGGTTTGTGTCTCCTGGAGACAAAACTTACCTGATTTCAAATGCTCGGTGAACATATCGACATAACCAACTGGAATTAAGACTGGTTTGTTTTTCTCCCATTACAGTTCCAAACCCACACATTCACATCACACCTCTCCCAGCCACGAAGCCTGATAGGGTATAGAAGGCTTTAAGACTAATCAGCCTCCAAAATATGTATGCAAAGGGGCAGTTCCCAGGACTGAAGGAAAGGCTGCAGTACGAATTCACACCTCCTCCAAGCAGAGTGAATCCACACAGGACAGCACCCTCAAAAAGAAGCTGGCCTGAGTGGTCAAATCAGCACAGCTTAAGAAATATTTGACCCCTAAAAGAGAGGGTTTCTGCACCTCAACTGATGTGATATGAACCTGTGGTGCATTCTCTCCTGGTCCCCTGCAAATCACATTTGCTTGAAACGCTTTTTATACTTTACCTTGCATTTGCAATGGTCTAGAAGTACATGCACCATCATTTACCACATCTCTTAAGGGAAAAAACTGCTCCAATGTGCTTTCCAAGAGACCAAGTCAGTACAACAGCAGATGTGAAACTGGCAAGAAAACTGCCATTGGATTTTTTTTAACCTTTGTATCTGTCTGTCTACATCCTTCATTTGACCTCCCACTCTCCCTTCTGTACCCCCTTGAGCTCTCAATTTTTTAATCCTAACAAGGTCACACTTCTGCTTGGTGGCTTCAGATCCAGCACTTTCCCTGCTAACCTCCAGCCAGCTAATTGTTCGACTCCTTAATGTTCCTGAGGTCTCAGGATGTGTCACCTCCCCCCTGACCTCCAGGGCACTTTCACTCTCTTACAAGTTGAAGCTTGCAGCCATCTCTGTCTAAAACCTCCTCCTCAGCTGTACTGCAGCAGCATCAGAAGGACCCAGGGAGGATCAAGGCCCCATTGTGCTCAGATCTGCATAAACACCCAGTGAGAGACAGCTCCTGCCCTCCTGAGGTTATGGGCTGAAAGGGAAAGCAGGCAGAGGGAAGGAGAGTGGGGGACATGGAAGCGGAGTATTCATGGTGATGCAAGTCACATCGCTTGTTAGTCTCTCTCTTTGTTGTCTTTTAATTTTTTATCCCCCCTCCAAATGAAAATAAAATAAGTTGTTGGCTTGTTTTTGGGAGTGTTGGAAATGACTATTTGCAAAAGCGATCATCTGTTCTCATCCACGTTGGTGCTGTGCCAGCGCTGCTCCGGGCTGCGCTTCCTGAGGAGGTCCTGGGGCTCTGCAGGAATAACGCAGCACGGAAGCACCAGAAGATGGAGTGAAACCCCTTGGTTGCCCCCTTGGCCCATCAGAGCTGGCTGCAGCCTGGCAGTCAGCCCGCCCAGGGCAAGCTGAATGCAGTGGAGCACAATGTGCCCTGTCGGGCACCAGCCCAGGGCTGCACAGGAGGGAGGGAGGGACCACAGCCTCTCTCTTACCCTCGCTACAGCCCAGGAGGGAGGGAGCATCCCTGACAGATCACAGAACACACACCTGCCAGGGGAGAAAGAAAGTTTTGAGAACTGGAAAAATTGTCATGAATAAGGGTACAATAACGCTTCAGTGTAAATGTAAGGGGAATAATTTATTCTCCATTTTCTCAGGCAGTGGAAGTGTACCAGCATTACAGAACTGCAAGGACAAAGGACAGATTGTCCTGTCCTGATGCAAAAAAGTCCTACCTTTAAAGTGAGGCTTCAGAATGGTGTGCGAGAGTTTGATTTGCATCCAGAGTGGAAACATGCTTGCCAGCCATCAGGCTGATGTGATTTGAAGCAGCTGAGATATTAAATGCACTAAACCAGAATGTATAATAGCCATGCTGGCAGACCTTTAATTATTGTCATGCTTGTGGGCACTGATATCATTCAAATTAAAAGCTTTCCCCACTACTTGCATTTTTTTAATGTGTTGATGTACTCTGCACTGATGGATTGTCCTCTCTTGTCCTTCTCTCACAAAATGCTTGGAACAATTTGCTTCAGTGCAGAAATAAAAATTATTGGCACCCACTTGCCATAATTTTGGAGCTGTTTTTGTTTTGTTTTAAAGCACAGACCCACTAGCTATGAAAACATTTTGGTGAGTTTGGAGGGGTAGCGTTGATTCCTCAGTCACCAATTCTCTGTCTCAGAAAGAGCAGGAATGCTCATTATTAATAGTGAGACTGAAGCACTGGTACAACCTTCCCTAGAGCAGTGCCTTTGACAGTGCTGCTGACGACACAGCAAAGTTTCCTTGCTGCACGGATGTTCTAATTTTCCTCTCTCGGCTGGTCCAGAGACAGATATTTTTGGCTGGCCCCGTGCTCAGATACAGCAGCAGAAACCTTGAGCAGTTCTGAAGTTAAATCAACTTCTCTGTTCACGCCATTGTCACTGATTCCAGAACTTGCCTAGTGCTGTGATAAGGCTGCTCCCTTGCCCAATGTAATTCTGGAACAAGTGGAACTGCTTTAAGCAGAATGAGCACAGTGCCAGCACAAAATACTTATCAGGAGAGTTGCTCACAGCCTTTCCTGAGATGGAATACCCATAAAAGATAGGCAGATGAGCATTCCTGTTTATTCTCCCTGATGACAGGCATAGCATATCATATCTCCATCACATGGAGGCTCATTTGCAGGAGATGCAGCACTCATGCCTTCCACACTGTGTCCAAATTACACTGATTTACCACAGCTGACCCAAAATGACACTGATTTGCCACAGCTGACCCAAAACTCCTCTGAACTGTTGCAGCATCGTGCAGCTCCATTTGCTGTACGTGTTATGCAGATTGTTTTATCTTTGGGACAGTTAGAAAGGGGTGGGGCTCAAACCAGGACAGGGCTTGCCCCTCCCTCACCTCCCCCTACTTGGGAGCCTCAGCCTCTGCAGACCCCAGAGCAACATCATTGCTTCAAGGGGAAGGTCATGCCTTGTAGGCTATTTTATCCATCGGAGACTTGGTCTAATTGCCTGCATGCAGGACCAGGAGCCAGAAAACCCCTGTGTTTATAAAACTGACTGCAGCACTAAATCTTTCACCAGCCTTGAGCAATTCACTTCACCTTTCTGCCTTAGTTTCCCCACGTGTAAAAGAGATAATGTTTACTTTCCTTCCAGGGGTATTGCAAGGATTAATTAGTTATCTGAGTTTGTTAGAAAGGTGAAAAGCATTTTACACATGGTAAGCATTGTTTCTTTGGGACAAATACCACCCCCCCCTTCTTCTGCTTTGCACAAGTGATTTTAGAAGCTCAAAACCAAACACAAAACCAAAGCTGAGTATGTTGGCTAACTCAAAACCAGCAGGATGTGTGAATGCTGAGGAAGGGAGATCACCATAAGAGGGAAACGTTTGCAAACACAAACCCTTTCAACCCTTTGGCAGCTAGATGAGGTGAAAATGCACAGCATGCAGTGGTCAAATAGCATCTCCTCCTTGGTTACTGACTCAAGCCCAGCTGTCCTGACTGGTGGCCACTGAATCCAGTCAGTCTGGCAACACGTATAACATGGACCTTACTGGTCCCAGTGGAAAATACACTATCCCAGCTGGGCTTACAGAAGAATGAACAAGTTCAGTGCTGCCTCAGGAGGTGTTGAGAGAGACCAACGAAAGGTAAGGAAATTTGCTCTTTTCCTGCCCAGGAAAAAGATCCAGTCTTTTTGATTAAAGGCAGGATCACACAGCTATGACCCCTGCTTTTCACCAGCATTGTTTTAAATTAAAATAATTCAAAAGTAAATGCCCAGGGCACAAAAGGAGCTCCTGTCACAGAGAAGACTAGAATCTGCTTAGTAGATCAGGATGAGCAGCAGCACTAACTCCGGTCAGAAAAAAAAAAAAAAAAGAAAATAAAAAAAAGAGGAAGAAGTAAACGAGAAGCAACAGCTCCCCTAAAGTGCCATTTAAAGAGGTAAACTTAGCAGGACAAAGCCAATTACACCAGTTACCCTTGGAAATGCTGTTCTGCGATTTCTCAAGATGCTGTAGCTGATTTGGCATAAAGGCAGCATTAACAGGGTGTCTGCAGCAGCAACCAGCCAGTCTCTTCTGCATGTAGCAAAGTCTGGGAGGCATCACTCTCCTCAGGCATCACCCACCTCCCCACTGCAGCGAGGTCTTTCCAGCTGTGCTGAAGGAGTAGCTCTTGTGTGCACTTTCTAACCCACAGCTGGAGAGGTCAGGCACAGCTAGTCTGAGTTTCTTCGCCCAAAGTAAAAGAAGGGAAGTTTATGAAAGCTGTTTCCTGCCAAACCTGTCAAGAAGGGATCTAAAGTCTACTAGCAAGGTGCTAAAGAGTACTTGCTCACTGACACTGCTGGATCCAAAAGATGGTGTCTGCTTATAGCTGAGTGATGTGAGAGCAAGCAAAGGTGAGGCTGAATCATCAACAGCTGGAAAAAGAGGAGATGCTTCTACTGTTCTCTGAGTGGCTCAGCCCCTTGCACAGCTCCCACTCAGTCTGCTCACGTCTGCCCCACTCCCCTTCTCTCCTCTCCTGGGTTTGTCCCCCCTGTGCTGAGATGTACCTGCACCTTGACTGGCACACACATTTTGGCTCTAAATGCCAGGACCACTTAGTGGTCCTGTATCTTCTCATTCTTATATCAGTGTAAGTCAGGAGTAATCCTAAAGGAGATTCACAAGGGCAAAACCAGTGAAAAATGAGTGGAATCAAAAGGAGGTCCAGTTTACAGAGGCTGAAAACTGATTTTCTTTTGAATGGAGGCTAATCCAATCAAAAGTAAGAAGCTTTCAGATTTCAGGACTTCTAAGAAAGATTTTTTTTAGGTATAAAGAACTGATCATTCCTGGCTGTCACAGCAAGTGTAGATGATAAAAGCAGTGGGTGTATTGGCTGGGTCCAGCTGAGGGTCTGGCCAAGCAGAATTAACATTGTTCTAAAGAACCCTGCATTGAGTTTACAGGTCAAGAAAAGTCCACATGACAGGTCTTGGTGGAACCTTCTGGGGAAAGTGTGGGCCTGAGATATCTTCCATATTCACAGCTTGGAAGGGCAGACTGGAACTGGCTGTGAAGCCTCTGCAAGATGTTCTCTCCATTCCAGAGCAGCCTGACAACCATAAGTCTTTGTGGTCTCCTGTCTCACTGATATTAGTAAACAGCTTTTATTATTGCTTGGCATGACAGAAGGGGTAGAAGTTATGAAAAAAAAGAATATATATAGTATTAAGACACTGCTGGAGCCTGAAGTCAATATTGCTGTTTACAGGGTTGCTGCTTCTGTTTGAAGGACCCTGCACCTCTCTTGCTTTATCACATTTGCAATTAGTTTTCCGTATACATCTGCTCCTGACCTTAAAATAATTTCCTCTTTACCCCCAAAGGAAAATGATTTTGAAAAGAAATTGTTTCCAGAATCACAGTTCTTCTCTCAACCTTCAGTGTCTTTCCCAGCAGCCTCACACGTCCCAGCTTACTCCAGAAAGAATCTGTGCCTTGCAGAGCATCACATTTTGTGGCCAGGGTTTTGGAGAAAGCAAATGTGACCAAAACTTTAAGCACCAAGCCCTTATTTAGGCACTTGTTTAAGTGCCCTTTTCTCAGCAGTGTCAGTAAGTCATAGCTCCAGCTGACTTCTTTCCATCCTGCCTCTCTTTTTCACACCAAATCCCAACATAACCGCGGTGTTTTGATACAATGACAAGTTTGTATGATGAGTATACACACTGGTAGACTCAGATCTGTATTTGTGGTGGTGCTTCTCTGGAAAGGCTGAAGGGCAGAAGAGTGAATATCCCCGCATCTCATGGCCATTTAACACAAACAGAAAGCCAGAGCCGATTCCAAATATTACCCTGGCATTGAATAATTTGCTTTGCTCCCTCCAGAGACATTTTCTCCAGCCTGTGTGCTAATTACATTCCACAGAATTTCTCAAAAATGGGCTGTAAAGGGACTCATGTCGTGCAAAGGGCTCTTGCTGGTGCAGAGAATCATTTTGCCGAGGAACAGCCGAGTCCTGGTTAGTCCCAGTGTGGGTAGTTGAGCTTTTAGTTGTGTTTACAGGATTTTTTTCACCCTGGTTTGTTCAACACCTGTCCTGGTGTCTGAATGCCCTCGGAGGCTGCAGGAAAACCCCTCCTTCCCCCAGATGCCCCACTAAGGACACCAGAGTTGCTGGAGGTGGTGAGGAGGATGCAGCCAGGAGGGAGCCCCTCAGTACAGGCATGGAAGGACTCAGAAAAAAAGGGTGGGAAGATGGAAATTAGGGATTTCAGTGTACTAATGGAAAGAGGAACTACAAAACGCTGACAGTAGAAGACACACTGGGCTACAGAAATTCATCCCTGATGTAACTTTTACTCCAGTCAGTCACCCAAGAGCTGTATTTGGCCCTCCTGGCAGAAATTGTTTGGTTTAGCCAGTAACATTAATTGGAAAAAGTGAGCAGTATTGCTTTAATTACACAAAAGAGAGGGAGGACAGATCCCATTTCAAATTCCAGAGTAAGGCTTTTTTTTAAGGAAGGGGGAGGGAGGGATAAATATTAATACCAAGGCTGTGTTGATGAGCTTTAGGGGGGTTGCTAAGCAACACAGCCCTTTGTCTATAGCCCAGACGATGCTCGGGAGGGGACTGTGTAGGAATAAAATTCATATGGCTTCTATAGAGCCATCTTTTCGTAGCTTTTAAAAAATAAACAGAAACCAAAATCTGTCTCCTTGACTTTCTTTTTTTCCTTTCACGTGAAAGACTTTCTGCTGAAAATCTGAGGATCTGAGAGCACGTGTTTGGAGGGTGTTGTGAGCCTGACAGCAAAGTTGGGGCAATGAGTACACGTTTTTAATCCAGCAGCAATATCCCCTCAATGTGTCCCTAAATGGCTGGGGGTTTTAAAACTCTCAAATTCTGTGTACTAATTTGCTGTTTATGGCACACAACCATAACATTTTAGTCCATCGCATTTTCTTTTTTTCAGTTCACCTTAAGGAATTTCATAAATGTATCCCAGTCTAGCACAGAAATAAAATAGCTAATAACACACCATTACATAACTGATAAAATAAAACCACACATTTCCAGATATTAAAATCATGTATGTGTTGGTCTAAGCCTTGTAGTAAAATTCAGCTCCACAATTCTTCAAATTCAATATGTTCATTTTTATTTTAAACTTAGAGCTCAGGAATACAGGGGGAAGGAACAGCTTTTGATTTGAGACTTGCAGAGGAAAAATTATATTTCATTAAGGTATTCAAAATGCTGACTGCAGAGAAATTTTAAATAATTTATTTTTTAAAAATGAAAGTACTCTTATGTTCTGATATGAAAGAAAATCTAAAGCTTTGCTGTTTATACAAGGGAGCAGAGGTGAAAAGTGGTAAACTCTGAGAACTGCTAACAGTCAGGGCCTTTCTTCTGTGATTTGTCCTGGAATTGCCTCCTCAAAACACACACATCACACATTTTTAACTACTGGAGACATATTATTGCAGAAAAATACACGGTGGGCTGGAAGAGCCTGCTGCGCCTGCAGAAATGCTGTGAATTCCATAGAGCAAATGCCAGCACAAGACCCTCACGGGCTGAGGGTCTGGAGCAGGAAAATGCTCTTACCCAGAGCAACAGCCCTGGAAAAACAACACAGCTCTACTTTCACCTGCACCTCAAGAAGAAATTATGGTCTTGAAAGAAAGGGAGAATGCACCTGTACTTCCAATTGCCTGTGCAGGGAGCCAGGGAGGGAACCTTGCCCAATGCCCATTGGGAGCCAGCTACAGATCCCAACTTCTTCCTTTACTTCTCGGATCCCCAAAATCACAGGCACTTGTGCTGCCTTGCAAGAGGCAGGGACAAAGAAAACTTTGTTTGCTGGCCATTGAGTGCTCCAGCTCCTTCCCTATTTACAGGTAAAGCCCTGGCCCCCAAGGGTTCTCCTGTGGCAAATGCAGAGCAAGCAGCTCGTGGAGCTTTATTAGGGTAGCACACAGAGAATGTTCTTCCTTTCCAAAGCATCAGAGGTTTGTAAGACCCTGGTGCATTTACAAGTGAGGGATGACAGCAACAGAATGAGAGGTTCAAACCTCAAAAGAAAAAAGTAAAGAGATGTTGTTATTAGACAGTCGCTAAAAAGCAGAGTGAAATAGAGAAGATAACAATTTCTCTCCTGATGTGGGTTTTGCTGTTTAATCTACATGAGATCCAAAGGCAAACATAAGAAAGTTCTTTAGTTGATCATTGTTCATGTTGCCAGCACAACAGCAAGTTTCACAAAACACAAGGTGAAGCTAACCTTGAGCATGTGGAAACTGCTGAGGATATTGGTGCTGGCTTTGTTTTTAAAATGAAAAGTTCTCCTTCACAACAACATAATTTCCTCTGTGTATGGGCCGACTAAGAAAGTGTGATATCAAAAAATGAAGAAAAGGTACTACTGGACTCTCAACAGGGTGGTGAATAACATATCCTTGTGTTTGCAGAAAATTTTGACCACAGACCAGTAGTAAATTTCCAGTTTTCTCAGACTCCACCAGACATTGCTTTGTATGAACACTCTGTAAAAACATGGGAACAGGGATGTGTCATGGGTGGCCTCTTAAACAATAGTGTGTCTACCTCAGTTCAGGGTATCATGGACCTCTATCAAAGCTGCTGGTATCTGAGAAAAATTCTCTGAAGATATATGTCCAATATCTCTTTCACAAGAATTCAACTTCCTTCCCACATATGTAACTTTCTCTGGCTTAACTTTCCTCCTTTCCCAGCTCCCTGATCTGCTGTAGGCTGTGGAAGAATCAGAGAAGTCACATGAGGCTTTTGAAGCCCACAAGAGTGCTTGAGGCTGCTAGAGGAGGGAAACTGAATCATGAAGCAGGTAAGAATGTGCTGGCAGCTCCTGAAGAACAGCATTCCCACATTCCCTGATGGCCTGCAGCCCCTCCACAGAAGCAGCACGTGTCACTGGACAGGGAACACTTTGGTTTAGGATCTGTCTGCAGCACACAGCACCCAACAGTAAGCCAGACCCAGGTTGTCAGAGCCTGGCTTGGAACCTCTGCCAAAAAAGACAGCCATGCTGTTCTCCTAGATCAGCCCACGAACTGAAAAGAAAAAAAATTGATCTGAGGCTTGTCTGTTCAGACAGGAGCAAGTGGCCGAGAGAGAACAACACCAGGCAACCATTCCCAGTGTGCTGGAAACAAGAAGGAAAGAACAAATACCTCAAATCCTTTTCAAAAGCAGACAGACATGGTGTCTGCCTTTTGCTCTTACTTAGCAGGTCTTTGTATCACTCCGTGTTCTACCCCAGCATGGGACTTTGGAGGTGGTTCAGAGCACGTCTGTGAGCACTTTTTCCAGCACCCATCTGTGCGTATCCAGCCTCCCCCGAGCTCTTTGACATGCATTCAGACCAAACCAGTCAGTCTCTGGTCTGGGAGTGAGTCAGCTCTGCTGTTCTGTTCTTTGGAGGTGTGCTGGTATCTGGCTCAGGGTTGAGGGGGATGCCTGCAGACACCACGCCTGAGACAAAATACCCGGGCCCTGAGCAAACTCGCAGAACTTATCAGGGCTCATCCATACAAGGATGGGTACAGCTCCACCTAGAACCTGTCTCCTTATAAATAAAAAGTATGGGGCAGAAAAATTGATTTTTGCAATGTGCATGGCTAGTACAAATCAGAGTTCTTCCATAGCAACATTACGGAATTTCATACCATGGTAAGCTATATGCAGAATCTGTGCATGCCAAAATTAGAATATTCACATATAAAGTTTTGAATTCAACTTACCTCAGGCAAGAGGGACTGCGTTTTACAGTGGAGCTCAGGGTGTGTGGTGTCTAATAGCTGCAATGCAGAGCTCAAAATTGTGTTAAATAAACGACAGGTGAAGAGCCAAAATACAGAGTGTTACACCCAACCAAGACATATTGTGTCCTTCTACCTATATATGACTTGCTCTACAAACAACTCAGGGTCTTGATGATATATATTCAGATAATATCTATTCCTGCCACAAAGACACTTGTTCAGAGGGGCATATCACTCCTCACCTTCCTTTTGTGTCAGAGGAGCTCTCTGCTCTCACTTTAAAACTTCTGTGCCTGTCCAACAGCAAAGCAGATGTTGGGAGTGGGACTCTTGCTCAGCAACCCCTGTCTAGAGCAAAACACTCAGCTACCTGATAAATGACTTCCTTCTAGTTAAGGTGAAGAACTGACCATATTCTAAAATCCACTTAGGTGTAAAACAACCTGCAAATGTGCTGCTGGGGGTGGAAAAATTAAAGTGAAAAGACCTTGGAGCAAAGAGTGGGACATTTTGTCTGTATCCTCTGGCATCATTTTATGGATGAGGAATTCTTTTTCAGCACATTTTATCAATGTTAGGAGGGAGAACTAAAGGTTTCTGGATGAAAATATGGCAGATTTTCATGATGAAGGGAAATTTACTACCTTCCATTCTTGTCTTCACTACACAGAGCAGATGCAGAGTATTGCTGATTCACAATACCAGCAGTAAGAACTGAGTCCCAGGGCATTTCCTGGGGATTAACGAGGAGCTGGGAAGAGCTGATGGCCCAAAGCAAACTGGGAGACCATTAACCCAAGCCTGCCATTAATTCCCTGGGAAATGCCCTATGCCTCAACTGTTATTTGCTGCTGTGACCTCTGCCCCCTTCCTTCTACGTTATACAGAGGAAAAAAGGGATCTTGAGCAGGGATGATGCCAGATGCTGCTCCTGCCAGAGATGGATATTTCTCAGCCCGGGAATTCCTGGCCAGGCCAGGAGCTCAAAATACCCCCCTCCATCTGGAGAATGAGGTTTCCAGGTAATTTTCATGCAGTTTTCTGGTTTTTAGAGCACACAATTTATGCCAGTTCACAACCTGCACAACTTAAATTAGTGGAGCTATGCAGAACACAAGCCACTGCCTTTTCTACCCTCCCTAGTAGTTGACAAAGTGGACAAAAAAACCCCAGTTGCTTAAAAACGTAACAAATTCACATTAAATAAAAACTTAAAACAAAACTTATTTAAATGAAATGTGAAGTTAAAACAATTCATATCAAGGTCTAAAATTATATAATTTCTTTTAATTACATATTGTTACTGCTGATGTTCTAGTTAGGTGTGCTAGGTGGGTTCTAGTCAGGTGAACTAGTTGGGTTCCCTGGGAAAGGAATTTTGCTGAAGCAGAAAATTTGGAAGCAGATTTGGAAGCAGTAGCTTCCTTGCACATACAAAAATATTTACTAATTTAATTTTATTCCATCAGTTCTATTTAACAAATTCATTTCATGTGGTAAATCCATAGAGAATTAAAAAAAAATGACTTTTTTTTCCCTTCTCCAATCTATGAATAAAAATGAGTACAATAAGTTCTGCAATTTCTTTGCTCTGACTTACTTCAGTGACTGATAACTTAATTATTCATAGAAACAAACCAGTTAGTTGCTTTTAAGCTAAGAAAAGAATGTGGGTTTTTATTTTCTTGTAAGATACCACTTAATATATTTTATTTAGGTAACAAAGACAATATTAAGCTATTTTGGGAATTTTTATTGAATTCTAGTTTTCATTCAATTATAGATTCACAAAAACAAGGGAAAAAATCTAGAAATAAATGAACCATGCTTCATTTTCCAATTAAAAATATGACAAAATTAAGAATATGATAAAGTGATCATTAATTTATCAACATAATACATATTCATAAAGAAATACTTTTGCTTAACAGGAAAAAAGACCTCACTGTCTACTATCTTTTGTTATAAATCATAGAATCTCAGAATGGCATGGGCGGGAAGGGACAGATCATCCAGTTCCAACACCCTCACCATAGACAGGGACACCTTCCACCAGACCAGGTCACTCCTTTTATCCAATATGACCTTGAACACTTCCAGGGATGGGGCATCCTCAGCTTCACCCTGTTCCAGTGCCTCTCCACCCTCACTGGGAAGAATTTCTTCCCATTATCTGATCTAAATCTACCCTCTTTCAGTTTAAAGCCACTTCCCCTTGTCCTATCCCTACATGTCCTTGTAAAAAGCCACTTTCCAGCTTTCTTGTAGGCCCCCTTTAGGTGTTCTAATGGTTACCAACCCATGAAAGCTAACTTTTATTTCAAAAAAAAATCTAGCATAACTTACTACTGCAAAAAGAGATCAAATGTATTATTTAAACCAAGATTTCCTACTTGGTGATTTAAATCTTGATTTAAATTAGTTCTCTGTGGGTGTTGGAGTTGGCTTACAGCCTTCAAATAATTGTAGGGAAGAAAGGAAACTCTGCTGAGACAGATGCTATAAATATGTGCTGGTATTTGAGACTGCAGTGACGTCTTTACATTCAGAACCTCTGGGTTATCAGCAGTAGAAGATTGGGTGTACCTCTGAACTGCACTAAAATAAGTGGCTGAGGCTAAGGAAAGCCACAGCAATTGGTACTTGACTATTTTAACATTGACCTAAAATGGTGTGCATAGCTTTTGAACACTGTTTAACAATCAATCTGTTGGCCAGTTACCTCCCAAATTCATCTTGCAGTATAGGACAGATCCTGTGATCCCAAAATTTCGCAGGCAGCAGATGTAACCTCCAAATCATGGGACAGCACACATTAGAATTGCTGCAGGACAGCAAGAAGAAAAGAAGGGAAGCAGAACAATACACCATAAAAGAAAAGTATGGCCACGGGCACAGGCAGACAGAGAAATCTGCAAAATGACAGTTCATAAAGCATATCTATAAAGACTGAACACTGTCACCAGCAAAGTAAGGTAGTGTAATCTGTGCCTTTCCATTTTCTTCGGTTCCTAGTGAGCTGACACCAAAGAACAGTATTTTGTTCTCTCCTGGCTTTGTAAGCAGCCTCCAAATCCAGCAGACAGACAGCAACACACCTACAGCGGGTGTGAGGCTCAGAAATAACTTCTCATTTACCCAGGTGCTTTGAGTGCTCAGCCTGAATGCTCTGTGTGGTTGGGGCTACATCCCACACCTGTATCTGCCTGGATTTTAAAAGTACGGTGTCTGATGGTGGCTCCCAAACAAATCTTCATCAGTGGTCTAAGAAAGCCAAACATTGGCTTTTCCATCCAGTACAGGCACTATCAAATCCAATTCAAGAATGGCTGGTATCCATTTAACTTAAGCCAGCAATCGCTTAGATTGAAAAATGTATTACTACAAATTTAAAACAAAAATTTTAAGGGTTCATCTTACTTTCAACTGGTATGAGACCAGCTGTGATTTCTCAGTGGCATGGATTTAAAAGGGGTACAACACCAATACTACCCAGTGTAGTGCTTAATCTCAGTCTGGTGACAGTGAAAGTCTTCACCTCTGTACAATTCGTCTCCTTGCTTTCTACTTCCTCCAGTTAATGTAAGAGACCTGCTTTTACACTGAAGCTTTGAGAACCATGGTGATAGATGACATATAAACACTTCCGTTTTGACACCCAGGTATTACTATAACTATTAGAAAAGGCTACTGTCTTAGGAATGCAGAGGTACATTCACAGAGGGTTTTGAAACTACAGCACTCATCTGACATCACAACTGAAGTCTAAGGGATTTCTTTAAGGTTGATAAACCCCAGAGCAACTCAGAGGCCGCAGCCCATATTCACTGCTCTGGAGCTCCTCAGAAAGGCAGATGGACTGTGCACGAGCAATGGATTTTCTCACTTTTCAGGTTTGCAGGAGGACTCAGTGGAATGGCCAAACATGTTCCTATTCGATGGGATCCATTTGGCTGGAAAAGATTTCTTTTTCTCAAAGGTTTCTCTCAATAGCAATCTGCCTTGGCTGTGAGGGTCTGGGGGAGGCTCCCTAGGGAGCTTCTCTGTGCTGCTTCTTGCGTGCTGCACAGTGATGTAGACTTTCCAAACCTCAGAGAAACCTGCTGGGCCAAAGTCCTTTACCAGACACTCAAAGCCCAGCTGGCTGTGCTAACCCTCCGGGCCAGCTCTACAACTTATCCCGTATTAAATTCCAATCCTTCGTCACTTGTGATAAAATAGAAGCCAGAGGGTGGATGCACAATGAGTGTTTTCGAGAGCCCTGCTTGTGTGATAGTTTACTTTGTGGTGGCTTAAATACAAACGAGAATGAATGTTTAAATCAAAGCACAAACTCCTTCAGCCTCAGGGTAAGAAAAACATTTTCACATTTTAAACATTGCTGGCCTCAAGGTACAAAAGCAAATATTTACTAAACGTCCAGACTTCAGAGTTGGCTTCTTTAAGGAAATTCCTTGTTGCAGCTTCTCTGGGAGGCTTTTTTTCTTTCTGTGCTTCCCACCCTTTGGGAAGAACACAGGCAAGGGCTAGGAGCACAGCCTCTTTCTCCAGATCTCTCTGCTCCAAAGATCATCTCATCTCCACAGCTGTTGGCCAACACTGAGAAGCCAAAGGAAAGCAAGATGAGAGAAATACCACTCTGCAGATGGTTTGTGCTGTTCTCACGCACTTAGCTCACTACAAGGACTTCAATGAAACACTGATCTATCTCGTCATACCTACCGTGGGATTGAGAAGCCCACTGATGCTGTGTGTATGCCACCCTCTGACTCGGTGACAGGGAATGTGTCCTGCAAGGTGCCCAGGATGTAAAAATGTGATCAACGACCACCACCACCACATCCTCTCCTAGCTCCAAGGTCCATTCAAGACGTGGGATGGGATTAGGCACAACACAGAAGTTGTCATTTATTTCTTTATTGCCAACTTTTAGCACTCCAGCCTTTGTTCAAATTCAAGTTCAAGTTAACCTCCCTTCATACCCCTACCTATTCTACAAACAACCAGCTGGAAGAAAAGGAAACCATTGCCACAGTCTGCTGACCATTTCCTCCAGCCTCAGTGCAGTGCAGGCAGCTCCCTCACGGTGCTGCTCTCTCCCACACCAGGCTGTGCCAGAACAGCTGCTCATGGGGTTATGCTGAGAACCAGGTCGGTTTGGGTTAAAAATAACCAATGCAACAAAACAAAGCAAAAAAAAATAGTCATTTTTAACCAAGAATGCTTCCCTGACCCAGCCAGGCCACCACACATCCCGCTGTCACAGGTTGGCCAGGCTACACCTTGCCCACGGTAATGTGAGATGTGATGTTGGTTTCTCACTGCGTCAGAATCCAAGGCACTACGAGGAGGTCCAGGCTGCCCTGCCCAGAGCCAAGGGGTGAACAGAGAAATTCAGCTTCTGATACTCAACACACGTCCCATGGCGTCCCACAGCTTGCCAGGCAGGCTGAGATTAATGCCACAGAGAACTAAGTGGCAACAGGTCTTCTTCCTTCACCAAGGGCAAAGCAAGCATTTCAGACCAGGAACACCCAAACTTTTTAAGAGGATTTTTTGAAATTAGAGACTTCAAGTCGGAATTTTTTGGGACATTCTGTCCCACTGAAAAATTAATTTCAGTTCAGTTTTCATCCTGAGTCCAAGTGGAAATAGATTTTAAACACCTGAATAAAACTGAGCAAAATACTTATTTTCAGTTGAGTAAGGATTGTATTTATACTAAGCATAAATGACAACAGGGACAACAGTCAATGATCAAATAGGTATTATCATCTTTACACAAATGTTCCGTAAATGTAATAAAATAACACAGCAAAATATAGTGCATTTAATAAGTGCTATACAATACATCACTATGCTATATTGTCATACTGTACTGTGTTACTCTGTACACGTAACAATTTTAAAAATTGCATATATGCATATCAAATAGTCACTGCTTGCTTCTTTGATACTTCAGTATAATTCTAGTATTATTTTAATCATAAATACTCTGAAGTGGCTTTAGGTGAAGACTTCAGAATACAAGAAATGTTGAAGCAATAAATTTCAAGGAAAATGTATGTAAAGGGTTCTGTCAGTAGAAGTTAAAAAGGGATCTTGCTAATTTAGTCTTTTTAAAATGCTTTTTTTAACAGACAAGTAGATTAGAATTTTATTGCCAGTGATGGAAAGTCTCAAATATTTTATAAAAAAACCCAGAAATATCTCCACCAAACGACAGATTTTCTTCTTTCTGTAACATGTCTTGCTATTTTCTTGATCAATCAAAGATCTGCTACTCACAGATAAAAAATCTTTGTATTGCAAGTGTTAGTCTCATACAAGGATTTATAATAATAAATCCATATGACTATATACATACAGTCAATGCCACAAAAGATACACTGAACAGGCCACAAGGTACTGGGGGAAAGTTCAAAAAAGAATTCATAGCAGGTGAGAAGAAGCTGAAAAGCATTTTTGGATGAATTATGGATTTACAAAGAAAAGGGCTGAAGAGAAGACCACAAGAGATCTATATTTAGACCAGGACTCAAAATTACAAACATTTCTGCTTTTCTTTTTCTTAATTATTATTCTCATTTTTAAGACCTACCTCCCTAATTAATCTACTGTAATTCTTGCTGTCCTGACCTCTTAGCACGAGGCTGGGAGGAAGTTGCTGCTGCTACAGTTTTAAACCCTTACATCCTGCCCACCACAGCCCAGATTTGGTGAACAAAGTATTCCTTTTCCTCCCTGCAATAGACTTTTTCCACAGGATTCATGGAGCAATTTAAAGCATAAAAGAGGGAAGTTATAATGGAGGAAGAAAAGGTTAAATGGAACAGAGCTCTGTGAGCAGAATAGCTGGATGTTATTTATCCAAAAATAAACAACATGGATTGGATGAAAAGCACTGGGAGTTACTGAGGGAATGAGTGAGGGTAATAGTGAAGAATCAGAAAGAAATAAGATCCAGGACTTCATGAAACAGCTTAGAAATGGGTTATGTGAGGGCAGGTGAAGCAAGTACTTCTGGGCAAGAGCAGAGACATGATGGCATGCTGAGGCCTTTTCTGGAAGTGAGCTGTCCCTTTGAACAGTGATGATTTGTTTCTTTTTGGTTTCCCTGGGATAAAAAGGCCTCAGATACATGCACAGCATCTGCTTGTTGTGCTCATATGCCAAAGGAGAGTACACATTAACCAAACTCTGGGCAAACGAGAGGCAAATATCTACTTTAAAAAAACTCTGTTTGCAAGCTGGGGTTTGGAAATCACTGCACTTACTGGATATGTGGGAGTGACTTGTTTTTAACCATAACTACTCAGTGATGTTCACTGGACAATTTCTTACCTAAAAAATGTGTGCTCATTAAAATGGTTTTTAATCACAAAACCTGCTTTAGCAGAGCCTGCAATAGACTAATAGTGTGCAGTCCCCCTAATAAATAAGGGGCTTATGAAGAAGATGCTGCACATTTTATCTTTCAAGCTCTCTGAATTATGGATTTCTTCATAATGTTCAGTAAATTCCTGGAAACCCATCCTTGCATGGGAAGGACAGTGTGAGGAACCCACATGACACAGCTTTTTCACTCAGAGGCTTTTGCACTGGGAGGACAATCTTTGAAAACTGTGAACCTCAGAGTCTGTAATCAATGGCTTGCCACTGTTACTGGCACTTTCCGTGATCTGCTCTGAGAAAACAGTGGTTCCTGCAGCACAACTCCAGTGGTGCCCAAGTTCATTTCTCTGTAGGATCGTGGAGCCCAATGCAGAGCTCGAGCCCTGTCCAGGGCACAGAACTGATATTTTGGGTTGTCCTTCTGTTCACAGCAGTGCTTGATTCTCACAGAAGCTACATAAACTCAACCTGAGGAAACTACATCTCCACATTTGCCTGGATTTCCTCCTCTCTTCCTCCCTGTGGGTGTCACAAAAAGCTTAAAATAGCCTAAGGTTTGCAGCACTTTTCCTGTGCTATCTATTGCAGATAATTGAAAAGGGTAGGGGGAGGAGGATTAGTATCTGAGGCTGTATTTGTAAGTCAAAAGAAATCATTACAACGGTGCTAACCTAGCTCAGCACCAGCTGGACCACTTGGACCCAGAGGTCGGAGTTTTAATTCCACATTCTCTCCTGATTTTGCTGTTTCAGAAAGGCACATCACTTTAGGAAATTAGGAAGCTGTGTCTCCTTTTGTCTTAAGGGGTTTGGCTTTGCTCACCATTCTGCCAGTCCTCTGTGTCTTTTCAAGAAAAAACCACAACCCTCTCCTACCTGCCACTACTTTACTGTGTATTTTTGAAGGAAGAACTCTGTCTACCTTGAACAGATCCCTCAAGACAATCTCCAGTGCAGACACATAATGACATATGAAAATGAATGGAATGCTCTCAACATTGTGCCTCTGCTTCACACGCCAATTCTGCCAATCTACCACAATTTGTGATTCATGAAAGTAGACCTTGTCCTTAGGCAGAGAACTTTAATTCCTCTCTTTCCTCTGTCAACCTAACAAAACACTAATTCTTAAGGAGCCTAATATTCTGTGTTTGCTGATGTAAAAGGCTCCTGGTATGAAAAAAGCAGCTTTTCCCCTACCACCCTGTGGTGAGAGGCAGACTTTGCACAGCAAGGTGATGTATTATTAGAACTAGCAAAATCCACAGAATTCCTTCATGAGATTGAAACAAATTCTGTTTCGTTTGTAACTGTGTTTGTTATTTTTGTTAAACTGCCCCCTCTCAGGTCCTATCCCAAGAAGAAATCCTGTCAAGAAGGATTATTTTTGGCCAATTCTCCTTCAAAGAGTCACAATCAATAATCTCTCTTACAGAAGTAAACCTTTGGGAACACAGTAAAGAATGTTAATCGTAGTTCCTATGGACATCTCACTTTCTCTAAAGGCAACAAATGAAATATTAAAAACTAAGTAGCATTTAAACAAGTCACTCACCATGAAGTCTGTCTCAAAGCTCACACACTAATCAAAACCAGAGCAACACAAGGGACCCTGGCTTTATAAAAATAATCTTTTCTCCTATATCATCAATTTCATAAAAAGCCTTCAAAACCCACAAGAGTAAAACCGTTTCTCACTTAGAGAGCAAAGAAAAAAGTGTGTGAGCCTTTCAGGTTTTATAAAGGAAGTAATGTAGCAAATTGTAGGCTTCTGTAATTCCATTTAAGTAAGCCAAGTTAAATACATATGGCCTACAGGTTGTGGGGTGGGAATTTGGTAGGCTCTTGAAATTCAGAAACATTATGATCTCCTTACTATCACTTGTAAGTGGGATATCACTCCATATTTTTTCAGCACTAAGTGGCTTATCAATACAGACTCTCAAAGAAGAGTTTCAGATTTTGTTGCCTACCCTGAAAACCTTCACTTGGAAACAACACATGCTGTTTATCGATCTGCACCAGAACTACATTTACAAATAAATGTTTTCTGTCATGATAGCGCAAATTGAAACATCCAATAATACCTTTCCTGCCAACACCTTTCTATAAAATTATTATGAACCCTGTGCATGTTTGGGTAGGTCTGTCATCTGTCAGGTATTAGAAGTAACTGTTGGGGTTGTTTGCTTCTGCAGCTGTGAGCAGTTACAGAAGGAGATTGCTGGTGATGCTGATACTCAACAGTTAGGCCATACATGAGAAACTGCAACTGCTTTTTGCTCTCCTCATTCCCTCCTCATCCCAGAGAGAAAATACCAAACTTCACGGAATCAGGAGCAGGTTTCTTCACTGCCAGAGCGGAGGAAAGATCCTTCCTGTTACAGTTGGTGAGGCATTGGCAGCCACACAACCATCAACCAGAGCCAAATCCCATCTCTTACTAGGCAGAGAGGTACCACAGATCCTCCTCTCTTTTACCTCAAACAGATGGTGGTGACTTTCCCTTCCCTCTTCTCCCCTTTGCTCCTGGCTTTCCTGTGTGGGTTTCTCTGCACATGACCTCTGTATTGTCCATACCGCGCTGAACTCACTAAAACTGCAGGCAGAAAAGCAAAGATCTGCCCAAACAACCAAAAGAAATGGCAGGCTGCAGAAAGAGCCCCTCCTGTACAGGAGATGCACATCGAGTGCATCGAGGGCTGGGGAGCCAGCGTTGCACTGCATTTGTCAGCCAGAGCAGGACTTTAAATACTCCAGACAGCTTAACCGATACAATTTCTGATACAAAGCCAGCTACAATTTCACTAGAATGAGTGTTATATATATACATTCTGCAGTCCCATAGCTGTGAAAATCGTTCCTATGCAACTGCGCTCTGGCATCTCCCTTTAGCTTTTAATTGTGCTTCTATCCTTTTCACTGCGAGGACAACCTAAAGCCTGTCACACTGCCTGCAAACTGCGACAGCAGCACTGCCAGGATCCGCAGGAAACCACCGGTCTGTGTTTCACTCTCCTCCCTGGGGACTGTGGCACCTCACCCTTGGAACTGCCCTCAAGCTCAGCCGGGAGCACGGCATGCTTTCCCATCCTTCCATAAAGCTTAATCCATTCTTCAGTTACTCATTTAAGTGAATTTGGACTAATTAAGTTGAATGTCCTAAGTCAATGAGCCTGAGGCCTTAATTCAGTACTGTGCCCAAGCGCAGGAATAAAATTATTCCTATTCAGAATATCACATCTTTGAATGTGCTTTGCCACGAAGATCAGGAGCAGCCAAAAGCAGGGGATGGCAAACTCTCTTGCCTTGAGGTTAGCGCAGCAGCCCTGCCACCTGAAGAGCAGGGAAAATGATTTCCTAAAGATGACTATGAGATTCCCACTTTGCCAGCATATGTGAGGAACATGGGGAGAGCACTGGTGAGCCCAAATCTGAAAGTCAGGGAGATGCACTTCTGAGAACAGGTACACGTTCTTCCCTCTCAAGGCAAGGGGATCATCAGATGGGTTCAGAGGATGAGTCCTCATGCTCCCTACTGTTCCTGAAGGAGGAAAAGGGAAGAGAAGCTTCCCCCTGCTCTAGAAAAGCATCAATTTACTCTTTTCCTCTGTCACCTGTTGGAAATAGGAAAGAATTTTTTGCCTAGCACACCTGACTGTAGAACTTACATCCCTTTTAAGCCTAAGCATGAAAATGTCATGATAATGTTCAAAGCAAAACTAACCAGCAGCAAATTCTTTGACATCAGCTCCTTACTGATGAACTCTGGACCAAAAATTATTCATGGGAATCCTTCCATTGTGACATTTTCAATAGAAACACTTCGTATTTGACTTCAACGGAAGCAGACATCATCCTTTCCGTCCAACACAGCAAACAGGCCAAGAATGCATCAATTGCATCAAGAATATGGTCAAAAGGTTGGCTGCTTCTTTCCAAAATTACTTGAACTCATCACTAGTAAGAATGTGGAAAAGAAATGTTCTGTTATCACGAACATCAGAGCATCAGAAAATTAACATGCAATACAAATTTAACATGCAGCAAATACTCCAGTATAGCTTTCCAGGTCCACTACAGTGAGATTGGAGATGATACCAAACAGGCTGTGAGCCCAAGTATTTGTATGTGTATTCAAGCAGTAATCTGACTATATATTCTTTGCTGATTCCAGACGAGCCCTTTAGGCTTGGGTTGACCTTGCTGCATACCTAACATTATGCACATTCTTAGCTTGTACTATTGCAATAATTCCTATAATATAAGGTATTTCTGTGAGTATTTGCAGGACTGGATCCTAAGTCTGAGCTGGTAACACAAAGATATTCAGGAAAATTAATCCAAATTAACTAAGGGCTTAATTTAAAGCAGATTAGTTAAAGTGCATTTAACCCTATAAAGACTTCAAAATTAAAGTAGTCCTTTGTATAGAGCTTAATCCATTTTTCAATTTTAATTTAAGTGAATTTGGACTAATTAAGTTGAATGTCCTATGGAAATGAGCCCGAGGCCCTAATTCAGTACTGTGTCCATGCACAGGTATAAAAACATTCCCTGAAATCATATCCTTGAAATCATCTGTTTTCAGTAAGGTACGTTCAGGTACTTTCATATATTCCTGAATCTCACTCTTAACTGCTTTATATTCTTAAATCATCTGAGAATTATAGTTCGAAGTAAGGAAAAATCATAGCTCAAAGGTCCAAAAGGCAGATAAATATTTTTCATTTACTGTCCTCCAGGTGATACCAATTTCTTCAGTGTGTGTACAAGCAATCTTCAATCATTGTTTTCTGTAGGAAATCTCTGATTGACACAGAATTAAAGAATGGTTCTTCAGGCTGGAATTATTTCTTTCCTTAAAAGGGGAAAGGAAGATTAATCTCTCATTTTCTGGAAAGGTTTCATAGTGGGTGTTGTTTTCTCAACCCAGACTGGTAAAACACCATATCCATTCCCAATGGAAAAGATGAATTTCAGCAATTGTATTTATCTACGATTTTACATCTCAGATTTTGCAACCCTTTTTTCAAAGCTCCCTTTACTTGGAAGTG
This sequence comes from Melanocharis versteri, assembly GCA_013397845.1. Taxonomy (NCBI): domain Eukaryota; kingdom Metazoa; phylum Chordata; class Aves; order Passeriformes; family Melanocharitidae; genus Melanocharis; species Melanocharis versteri. Next base: position 341,174 of record VZTG01002908.1, on the reverse strand, counting down.
CTTGAATCTAGACTATTTTCTTGCTGGATATACAGCAAGAAAGTGAAAAAGGCCCCCAACACAACAAGTTTAAGCAACAAGGTCCGAATAGGCACCATACTTAAGTTTAAATATTCAATGTCAGATACATTTGCGCTTAACTACTTCACAGAAGAGAGGTACAATTGTGCAGTAGTATTCCTGCTAGCGATGTAGCAGCGAAGGCATGCTAGAAGACAACTTGTCTCTTAAATAAAATTTGCCAACTGAATTAGGCACGGAGCCAGGAAGGCTATTCAGAGAGTCACAGAGCCTAGGCAGACATCCCACGTCTGCTTACTCAGAGTGGGTTGGAGAAGTCAGCTCGCACATGATACAGCTCAGCTCCTGATCCTTCCAAATTCCAAACACAAATTCCTTCCGCTTCCCCTGGCACTTGAAGAGTCCTATTCAACAGAGCACTGGACATCGAACTCCAGGATGCTAAAGACCTGAGGTGTTATGATGTACAGATAACATGTTGTATCATAACAGAGAGAACCAACACGGCTGTATTTTCATGCAGATGAGTCCAAGAAAATACTCTTCACCTCTCAGCAAGACACTAAAATTTCGGGACATGAGCTGGCAGAGATACTCAGCTTACTCAGACACCTTCCTGTGATCTTCCCTCACCTGAATGGATATGGGTGGTAGCAGACAGAATGTGTGACCCACAGCTCACTCAATGCCATGATGTTGTTATGAGTGATGCCCACAACAAAACTGAGATTTCACAGCTCTGTACATCAGTTTCACCAAGTGTCTGTATTTTGGTTAGTCTTCCCCAAAGATGAGTCCAGAGAGATGAGTTTTTCATCTTTTTTTAAACTCATGCAGTGAAAGAGGAAAAATTTCACCCTGTGTAGGTGCTTCAGGCACGTTTATCAACATCTTAGGTGAGCACTGTAAAGAAAGAGGAAGAGCAGGTATTGAAAAGAGATTCAAGGGCAATTACTACCATCCTGCTAAACGACTACCTAATTTCTGCTGCCAGGAACAGCCACTTGTTTGTCCCTCCTTTCTATTACTGCCTTTCCCTACATTATTTTTCTACTGTCTGGTGAAGTAACTACTAAAGTTACCCCTCCCACTTTAATAAAAAAGTGAAGAGAAAGGATATTCACGAGAATATAGACACGGTTGCCTTCCACAGTGCTTTGCAGAATGGCCGTGTTGTGAACATGGCAGTCAGCAGCACAATGTGCAGGGGACACTGCTTGTAAATGGGGCTTCTTTGTAATTCCACTATCATCGTTTCCAGAATTTCCATGGCTCACTTTTAGTTGAAGAGACGTTTCTTCCACACTGAGACAAAAGAGCTTTTTAGATGTGTTTGAAGGCTGTTAGCCTCCACCACATGCCAGCCATTCTCTCCTTGTGTTCTGTAGCTGCTTCACATCAAGCACCCAGTGGTCTCTGCACTTCCCGCTGCCTCCTCTTGAACCAAAAGCTTTTACTGTTCTTCAGTTTGCAGATGTGGTGCTGATGAGGAGCAGTGCCTGGCTGAGGTGTGTTCAGTAACAGAATCGCTCCAGACACAGAAAAGCAGCTTCTCCCGTGCACGCATTAAGCTGGCAGCATTTAACTGGCATCTAGATAACAAGGACATGCACTTCCATGCAAAACATGCTCAGGACTCGCAGCCATGAAATGGACTTGATAGCCTTTAAATTCTGTTTTAGTGTGCTGGCTTCCAGAGATGGCTTGGAGCCGATGCGGCAGCTCATTAACACTCAGTTAACACTTCTCTACATAGCGCAGCACTGACTTTTACATTCTCTTGTTTTCAGGAGAGCAACGCGTGGGCAATTAAAGGAGCGGTAATAGCTTAAGAGATACAAAATATTATGAACAAATCAGTTTTAAAAACACTGAAAACAAAAAGCTACAATGCACTGTGGAAAACACCATTTGTGATTATGGAATCCAGGAGAAGCATTACTTTTACCTCTCCAAGTTTCCAGCGCATGTGATTTCTGAGAGTCCCAGCTTCAGGTACCAGAGACAGACACGTACAGAGGAGCAGTTCATTATCGGAGGAAGCAACCCTCTAAATCAGTTTCTGTTTTCAACCTTACAGCAGCATCTGTTTTATTTACAAAGCCTATAGCTCACTTTTAGGCTGCAAAAGGAGGGAGAGTGCAACTCAAACTTTCTCTGATGCTGTATCCTTCAGCTCTGAAAGCCAGAATGATCTCTTCTTGCAAATAAATCAGTAAAAGAGGAAGTGACAATGTCAGGCTGCATTTGATTGCCAGAAAACCAAGTCTTTCCCGCAATAAAAGAGAGTAAACCCCATGTGAAATGGGGATCTTGTCTACTAGTTGCCTCAGACAGCACAGTGAGAGCGCGCAGGAGATTAATAGGCAGATTATCTTCCAGCCCACCCCACTGCGATGTCCGTCTGTGCTAACGAGTGGCCTCGTGCTGAAATCCCCCCGAGCTGCTCTCCATCCGTGTGAGCCCCAGCCCAGCAGCCTTCCAGGCTCCAGCAAGGGACTGGCAAGCACCCACCAGCCGACCAAGGAGGAGGAGGGCGGGCTGAAGGTGGCCAGTGGATGCACTGAGAGCCTACGGCTCCCCAGGGATACCCAACTCCCCCTGCCTCAATGGCTTCTGTCCGATGGGCTCTCCTGGAATGCTCAGCAGGAACAAAAAGTGCCTCCCTCTGTACAGGACTTTGGCAGGCAGCACTTTCACTCTTCCCCCATGGGTCAAGCCTGCCAGGAGAGAACCACACTTTTTGACAGGAAGAGGTATCCCTTGCACTCCCCAGCTCTGCAGGAGGTCACGAGCCTTTTAAAGCTCCTTTTCTCGCTAATCCAGGCACCAGTGGTCTGCGGGAGAAGGGGCAGCAGAGCCGCACTAGTGCAAACTCCACCTGGCCAACCAGCCCCACTGGAAACCTCTGTGGGTGTCTCTCGTGGCCCTGTGTTGTGCCGAGTAAACAAACTCATGCAGCTCATCTGCAAAGACGGTTTTTCAGCTCTGCCAGAAATGTCCAGGCACAGACGGAGTCATTAGGCAGATTTCAGCTGGATGGCCGTGCACGAACTCCGGCGTGTTGCACACGGAAGATGCTGCGCAGCAGCTGAAGAAGCAGCTCCTGGCCTCTGGCAGGAGCTTCTCTCATGGTGAAGAAACAGCCCTACCCGTGGCAGCTAAAGGCACTGACCTTTATCGTGGAAATGGGATTGCCAACAGAGATGGAAAGCAGTAGAAGAAGCAGTGAAACAGCATATATTCAGAAATAAATCTCTTTTTGGCTACAGTGCCCAAGAGGAGTGCCACAAAATCCTCTTTAGTGTGGGGACAGATGGGACAAAGGCAAGCCTGATGCAACCTGGGGTTTTGCTCATATTTGAAAAGGAAGCAACTAAAGTGTAAAGACTTTTAATAACCTCTGCTCTTCCCTTTCCCTTTCTCTCCAGTTGGCCCTTAAAACACCCAGCTGCAGCCATCTTTCTAGTTGATCAGTCAGTGCTGGGTCTCCTGAACATTTTCTTCCCAGGTATTTGATAAACTGTAATTCATCATAATACCATTTTGAGTTTATTTTTTCAGATCTACCACTAATTTGGTGGGGTATATATTGAAACACTGATTACAAGTATTGATCTTTATATAAGTTAAAAATTTGACATCTCCATATTCTAAATTCTCCTGTCATTCTTACCTATTTTATCTTCTGGACATCGGAGGCCCAAGTTTCCAGGAAGCAGCAAAAGCATTTTTCATAGAAAAAGCAAAGCAATCTCACTGAACATTTTACATGAAAAATTCAGTTTTGCATGTCCATTTACACTCTAGAACACCCCAGACCAGAAATACAAAATATTTAGATGCTTATATATTGGCCAAATGTGGCTCTTTGTTACAGCAAAATAAAAAAGTGCAACTTGCCACAGAAAGGACCTTCCCCATTTAATACCATGTTCCTGCTGAAGTTCTGATCTGGCATAGAAGAAACAAAGTTTTATAGCCAGCCTGATTTTGAGGAATGGCTATCTTATATGAAAGCTCATCATCCCTGTCTCCCTCTCAAAAAAAAAAAATCAACTTAGATTATGTGGAATGGAAAATTACAACTCCAACAATTAAGTTCAGTAAAAGGTCTAAAAAAAAAAGTTATAATAGGAAGTGTTGGGTGAGTTTAAGTGAAAAAATTACTACCTGCTTCACCTGTAATGTCTTCATTATTAGGACCCTGGATATTACGTTGATAGTTGCTCAGACTAATATTCCTACATTAATCTCTGTTGGTGATATTGGAAAAATGCCTGTGAGCTAATAAGTACTCAGCACATGGGAGGATCGGATTTGATATAAATGAAGTATTTTTTCTGTGTCTCTGGCACGTAGCTACATGCATAAGAAGCAGAAAATAGGACAAAACCGTCAAAGTAATATGAAAACACTTGATGGTGGTTTATTAAAAGACTTACAGCTGAAGAATATGAATGCCCCCTTTTTTGCCTCTATATGCGATGCACCATCCTATCTCCTATAGCTCTTTGAAGGCAGAGAACCCAGAAGTAACAGCTGAATTCTCAAACCAAAAAGCCAACGAGCTGGAATATTCCCCTCAAAAGAGATGATGTGGTTTTATTGAAGCCACTCTCCAAGTGGCTGGCTCCCAGAGTGCGGTGGGGGAGCCAGCCGTCTCTTGGAACACAGTTGACACAAATGAGGAATAATCCAAGGCAGCGTCCATGCCAAGCCTCTTGTCATGACTCGATGGCACCGCTGGGATGTTTGGTCTCTGGACCCCTGACTCCAGGAGCACAGGCTTTCCCTTGGCCAGCAGCTCCACTCCAGCTCATTGCAAATAAGGAATCAAGAGTAGCACAACCAGGATTTTCAAGAAGGTACCTGGTGGGGCATAATGAAAGGGAGCCTGAGCTGCAGGGAGGAGATTACAAGGCAGCATTGCCAAGTAATGCTGCTGGAAACAACGCTTGTGATAGCATCTCCTCTGCTGGGAATGAGCACAAATGCCAGCCAAGCTCACATTCCAGTAGACTGCAGTGTTATTTGAGCAAAAAAAGACATCAGATACCCTGAATGGAAGGTCTTGCTCTTGCCAGTCTGCCTGATGTAGGTGAACTGCCATATTTACAGATACCTTGGTTTACAGAAACACAAAGTAACTACAAGTAACTGCAAAAGCACCAACATATTTTACCCAGTGTAAATAAACACATTATGCTCACAAACTACTGGGCTTCTTTAGCATGCAGTACTGGGGCTCAACACCTTACAGAACAAAAGAAAACAGAGTACATAAAGAACTGTAATGTTTGTTTTACTACACAGTATATATAACATAAATTTTGCATCCAAATTTACGAATAAGTCTTTATTGCTTTCCATGTGCAAATTGCCAAGTTGAACATCAACAATCGGTTTAGTTTCAGAGAAAGTCATGCAGAAGAGACGGAATTATTTGCAAAATAAAATGAAGTGTTGATGATCCTGTCCTCATGATATGATAAAGGCATATTTCACTGAGCTTTAGGATGCAGAGTAACAGCATGGCCCCTCCTGTGATCTCGCTCAGGGAAAGGTCAGCTAGCTAGAGAAATCATATTTACTTTTGGAGCATTCAGCTATATAAGCTGCCAGCTGGGAAAAAAGTGTCAAGTGACTCAGAGGGAAATGCTTCTACACCCCCAACATGAATCGAAGCTATGAAGGGTTAACAATGAGAAATGGTGGAAGATGGTTCAATCAACGGATCTGTGCCCACTGTTCCAAAAAGAAAGCCCTGACGTTCCCAAAGTAGGGAGGATTCTCCAAAGCATTTAAAGCCATTCTCTATTTCACAGATGAAAAGGTGCGTCCACATCCATGTTACCATGGAGAAAACGACATCTTTCCTCTCCCCTACTTGCGGATTTCAGGCTTTGAACTTTAGATTAATACAGGTCATTTTTTGCCTTTAGCTACCCTTCACCACAACACAGATGGTCCTGAAACTGTAAAGTTAAACCATTTACTAATGGACCCATAGGGTTAGATTCAAACCCCAAACATTACACAAAAACTTTCAAACCTTTGGTACCTTTAAACCTGGCATTGCATTTTGCACGGAACCTATTTTTCTAACACGTTGGATCAAATTTTGAAGCCTGACCACTTAGGTCAGACTCTGATAGCTTTCACAATAAGCAGCATTTTTTTTTCCTTTAAGAGCCACAAATTAATAGATTTCATATGAAGACAGGAATGTGACACTTTCCAGGCATTAAAATCTGGATTCAAATCCGTATTTTACAGGTTGGGTCTAGCCCACAATCCAACTCATTTGGCAACGCTTTCTCTTCTAATTGAGATATCTAGTTCAACACAAATGAAATACTTCCACAGCTAAAGATGACACTAAAAAGCTTTTTTCCAACATTTAATTGACATTAATTTTAAAGTGGTAAAAGTCTGATTATAGAATGATGTCACTTGCATGGACCAACTTCATTTTAACATTAGGCTAAGTCAAACGAACAAAGCTAATGAAGGTGAGAAGAGTAGAAGTGTTTTTGGCCGAAATTAATACTTTCAGCACTGATGTTAAAACAGGTAATAATCTCCTAATCTTTACTTTGATATGTGGTTTATTTCTCTATACACATTAGCAGAAGGACATCGATTAATTAGCAAAATGAAAAGGGAGATCTCTATGACAATAATTATTTTTAAAAACTCAAACATCATTGGTCCTTACGCTCTTCTCTTTTATCTTAAGTTTTGCTTTTGGGCACTGAACATAACTTCCCCAACACAGACATTGCTCATGCTCCCGGTGTTAATCTGACTGGTGTTCTCTACGGGTTTCAAAAAACTGAGAACTCTTCAAGTATAGAAGCAGCACAGAACAGAGACTGTGCAAAAATGGTATTTTCTCATTCCTCAGGCACCAAACCAGCACACTGTGATTCCACAGCTGCTCCCCAGGAATGTCTTGGTGACCACCATGAATGAGTCCCTACTCTACTGCCCATGGAAGCCAGGGCTCATGCAGGGCTCAGGGAGGGAGGGGAGCTCATATCTGCCCTCCACACCTAGTCAAGGCAGTGCCAGGACACTCAGAGCCAGAATTCAGGACTTGGTTCCTATGGTTTAGATGTATCTATTCCCTTTACAGACAAGAGCAGCTGCTCACCACCACACCCCAAGACCTGAAAAAAACTCTGATCTGAGAAAATGAGCTAACTCCTATCCCGAGTCCTGCTTTATCAACAACATTTTCTGTTAACATGATTGGAGTAGAAAAGATCTCGTGGGTCATTGAATTTGAGGTTCTTTATCGTAGAAACTTCCTCACAAAATCTCTTCCATAAAATTACAAAGCACAGTCTAATAATAAGTGAAATTGTTTGCCACCACCACTCTTCCAGGGACACTTTTCCAGATCCTCCCAACTGGGATAACTGGAACCTTACTGCTATTTTCTAGCTTTAATTAATATGCCCCTGTGGATTTTTACTATGAACAATGATAAGCAAGCCAAAAAGAGCTTAGCGTAATTCTTGAAACATGAGCAAGGAAAGTCATTAGGAGAAGGTACCTCTTGGGAAGTAAGCAAGTCAGAAATCGAAGGTATAAGAGGAAATAAGCATCCATTGTTCTTATATTCACCACTGACAGGTGGTAATTGAATTTTCTGGACCTACATAAACTTTTATCTGGTTTGTTTTCATTATGAGGAACATGGTGCTATTATTTAGAACCGGGGGAAGTTGTACCTTAACTCTCTTCTCACCACCTAGACAAGAATATGCACTTCAGATTTATGGATATCAAAGAACTGAATGATGTTTGTGGAGACCATAACAGAAAATTTTAGGCATATTCCAGTCTATAACATGTTCTGACTTAATTTATTTATAATAGAAAGTGGTATATGTTTTCACTGATGAAAACTGCCATTTTCTGGCCAATTCTAGTTGCAAGAGAGAAAGGATATTAAGACTTGAATTTAAGTTTAATTTCTGAGTTTACAAGTGACTCAGCCTGCGTTCACACACCCGTCCCTTACCCTCTTACTGTCTCCATTTCCTCATCTTTAAAATATGGGTAATAATCCTTCTGTATCTCTAGAGTGTTTCTTAAGCTTAATTAATTCAATGCTTTACAAAGTGCTTTCTGATACAGAGATGGCAGTGCTACACATATCCAGAGGATTCTGTTTAAGACTATTTGTAAATAAATAAGTCTGTGCTTTCTAGGTCTTATTTTTAATTCAAAATAAGGCTGACCTGGCCTCAGCTGATCTTCTCTCATAGACAAGGCATCAAAAGCCAGGTCTGCGGCCAGTGTTTTCTCCCAGGCCAGTAGCCCTCCCTTGCCCAGAGAATGTGAGAATGTGGCTGCAGGCCAGGTCCCCGGGGCACAGGGGGAGGGAATTGGAGCACCAGGCCCCTGGCCAGCACTTGCCAACCAGAGCTGCACTTTTCTCACAGAAAGCGAACAGGAAAGCGCAGGCACACGCCCGGGGGTCTCGGTCCACAGAGAGCTTTGCAGCTGTCCTGCTAGGAAAGGAACGGGAGACAGGGGCAGAGACCTCTGCAAGAGCTCAGGGGCCCCTTGGACCTTGAAGGAAGGGGAAGCTGAGGTCAAAAATTCTGGCTGGTCCTGTGTTTCATTAGGTCTATAGCTCCTCAAGTCAGATTGCCTAAGGCAGAACACCATTTTTGGAGCTGACACTCCACTGCAAGGCCGAAGACGGGAGGCCCAAGATGGGATCAAGGATTTTCATCTGGAGTTCAAATGTTTATATGGGTTCATCTGAAAATGTATGTGGAGTAGGGGAGGAATGATTTTCCTATTACTTCTCAGTCAGGAAAGGGTCTATTACTCTCTACACTGGAATTAACCAGGGCAGCTAGGATGCTTTTCCTGCAATACATCTGATAAAGCTGATTTTGTTCCTATAGGTGAAAATTACTCAGAAGGTGTCTGCTGGCTAGCCACGATGTATGTTTAAAATGAAAGAATGGCTTGTCACAAAAAAGTGTGGTCAAGCAGTTAAGCAGCAAGTTCAGACTCGGGAAGGCCAGGGTCCATTCCTCATCCTACCCCAGGCACAAGAGCAGCACTTGTGTTATCTGCAGAACTCCTCCTTGCGAATGCAAAGTGCCCCGCACTATTTTAAGTCACCCCATCTTTGTGTCTCAATCCCCCATGTGCAAAATGGGAGACAATAGCAAAGAAGTCTCACAGGGACTGTGAGATGATGAGATGCTAAAGAAAGAGAGGCCATATGTGTTCCTAAAATAAGTAACAGCATGGATAGGGCTATTTTGGGACAATAGAGCTGTGCTAGCTTTGCATGCAACTGCCTCCACCACAGCAGATATGAAATCACAGACTCATAGAATGGTTTGGGTTGGAAAGCACCTTTAAAGGTCCTCCAACTGCCCTTCAATGAGCAGGGACATAGGAGTTTAAATCTATAGGAATTTAAAACACCCAGGTATTCATATATGTATATTATATATCTTTCTAAGGTAAATGATTTGAGGACTTAGACTGCTCAGGTGACAATATTCCAAACTTCTGGCAGGTACTGAACCCCACTTTTCAGTGGCATGCTGTGAGCCTAGTGTCAGGTAGCTCAAGAGTTATGGCATTAACAAGTTGGCTCCTCTAAGAGTGATGTCCAGAGAAGGGAACAGTGGTTTGGTGACTGCCTGGGGTGCCTGCTGTTCCCTGGCTGCCCACACAGACAGGGAGGGTGAGCTGAACACCAGTGCCATGCACAGGAGTGGTGCAGTGAAGAGCAGCAATGGTGTCTGTCTCGTTTCAATAAGCTTCTGGATGTGGCTCTAAATATCAGACTTAATCACCTAAAGTGCCTTGTGGTGGCTTGTGCCCTTCTGCAGGTCTAACTTTTTATGCCCACCTTGGAACAATAAAAGATAAAAGCTTTGAAATATATAGCTATAAAATAAAGAGCATGTGGGGCACAAACATAGCTTATGACTTTTTGCCTTCATTAAGGTCTCACAAACTCGTTTTTCCTTGTCAGGTACAGCCATGCCCCAGACTGTGCCATAGTCCAAGTGGCAGGGAGAAAAGAGGACACCAGAGAGGATCACTGGAACTTATAAACAGACTTTCAGCAGCTGGAGATGAGAGCAGATCACAAGGTTTGCTGAATGCAGGTCTGGAATCCAGGTACGTCATCACCCAGAAATAGTTTAGGTATTTATTTGCATATGGACCTAGCAATTTGGCTTGTGTTCAACATAGAGACTCAAGTCTGATTTGATCAAATAACCCAGAGTTCCACCTTATAAACTGGTCTTTCATATGTGTGTAATAACACACATACTCACATGATGCATTTCTTATTGTTGTTTAAATTAGAAATGTCAGTGATGCTCACTGCCTTTAAAATTCCTGAACAGATGCAGAAGTTAGAGGATTGTGAAAAATTAATGTTGAAAATTAGCCATGCTTCCCCAAATCTCAAAAATCCTCACATTTGGGTTAAACTGCTTTACATATTCTAATTTATTTTCTCTTATTTATGGATACTTCCCAGGTTTCTTTGCCAGAAAATAAAGTACGTTAAGTATGTGTACATGCAAGATAAATCATTAGACAGAATTGCTACAATCATCCTAATTTTCACTCAGGGCTCAACCCTGAAAGGTGCTGAGCACCGCAGCCAGATGCACTTGAAGTCAAGAGAATGAATGTGCTCAGAGAGATCAGTGAAATATACATTAAATACCAATATAATTGGAATGATTCGCTATACTGGGCATAACTGTACGGTTTTGGCAGGAGAAGGGACCTGTGACCTGTGTGGGAGATGAGGGATTGCCCTGTGCTGGTCAGACATTTCCAGCTGGCTTTGCAACAGCCAGCACAGACCCACTGGTGCCCCAAGAGCAAACCAGTGAGAGGAGCATATGGTGCCTCTGCAAAAACATATTTAAGAAAGGTGGCAGCCACTAAACAAGAAGAGATGCCAGAGAAAAGAGAGATGCCAGAGCTGGCATGGAACAAGCAGGGGCAAGAGAGACACCAGAGCAGGGGAGACACTGGAGAAAAAGGAGAAACAAGAGGAGACCGATCCAGGGCAAAGCAGGAGCAGAGGAAAAGGAGAGGTTGGAGCAGGGGTGAGGAGTCTCAGGAGCAGGTACAGCTCTGTGGGGACTGTGGCCCATGGAGGAACCTCATCAGAGTGTTTGAGCAGGGAAACAAGGAGCAGTGAAAGCAAAGGAGAAACCACACAGTGACCACCTTCTTCTGTGATGTCCATTGTTTCATCAAGGGGCTGAAGTGTGGTGTGCAGAAAGGGGACTGGGGATGGGGCAGGGAAGGAGAGCTTTTACAGAGGGAAGTGGTATTTCCCCCCAGTCATAATCTTTATTTCTCAATACCAGGATAAAGACTTAAAAGTTTACATTAATTGCAATGACATAAATTCTGTGAAATTGCCCAACACAACTCCTTTTTTCCTCCGCAACACTTGGATAACAAAAGAATCAACTGAAACCCTTATTCCAAACCTGAAATAACTACCTACAGTTTAGGAGAAATGAGAACCTTTCCCCTCAGCTGTCTTTCTTCATGTTTTCACCGTATTTACCCCAGATCCAAATAAGTCTGCATTTTATGAATTGGACAATGCCCAATAACTATGGGAATTAAAAGATAATAATGTGCTAAAACACTGACTGCCAGATCTAGACAGACACAAGGGACAAGAAGAAATGTTTTTTCCTGACTATCCAGCTGCTTTGAATTCAGCTGACACACAGTCTCTCTCTGAGAAACCCAGAGAAAATGGCTTGCAGTGTGCGAAGCTGACCCGCCTGCTCACTTGGGAGGGACTCAGCCAACCCAGGACATGGAAGAAGTGACATGAGCTTTCTGAGGAGGGGGCCAGACTTCTGCCTGTTCCAAGATATGTTAGGCTCAGGAGAAGGGATGGGATGGGATGCTAGTAAGCCTGTGCTGGTTCTCGGACGACGCTGGCCCTCACCCAGCCTCTCTCATCACGGAGTGCTTGAACTTGTGAGAACTGGACAGGGTCCCTGCAGGGCTGGAGCCAGTTAAATGCCAAGAGAGTGGAGTTTCTCCATCTCCAGCTTCATTTCCCTTGGTGTGTTGAGAATTCCCCACTGCCAGACTGACCAGCCCAAAAGCGATGAGGAGCTGGAGAACGAGACCTGATTGCTGTTCAGCACTCACAACATCCAGATAGACCTTGGAGTTTCCCCATTTTTCCATCCTAAATGCAGGAGTACTGCAAATGCTGAAGTTAAAGTAAACTTAGATTTTATGTGCAGTTCCCTCAACTCTTCCCCATGTTCCCCATTCCTACCAAACAGATTCAAACTTCAGTATTTCGTGGACAGAAGCTGGAAAGGGCCAGGAACTTTGCAGAAAGTTCATAAGGATGATTTATGGGCAAACCATCGCTAATTCACCAAGGGTGTTCAATTTTTAAGTATGATTGCCTTTTCAGTCACTCCACAGAGCTCCAGCTAGAACAAGGACTGGGATTAGAATTTTAGGAGATGTATAATCAACAGTCCACAAGGCTGAGGTATGCAGACACTATTTATCTCAATGAAACTCTTTCTACATTATGATGACCTGAATTTAATTACATCAGCTTCATCCATCAGCTGACAGGCAGTTGCAGTCTCTCCAGTTAGATAGTCTCTCAAATCATTGAACTTGCAGCATAACAAAGAAGACATCCACCCTTAAATCATCTTCCCTAAAGCATGGAAACACACAAGTTCTTTTAGGAAAGAAAATAGATTATTTTTCTTTAGTAGAGCCTCTCTGTTAGGCATGTTGAGTCTGGTATAACCATGTCCTGTAAAACTTTACTGGCTTATTTGTTTTGTGCAAAGTAGCACAACACAGCTGCTCTTTATGGACTGAAACTTTTACCTGGCACTGAAACAATCCTTGGCTTCATTTTATAAAGCTGTGGAAAACCTCAACCTGTGATTATTTTGTTAGCTTTAAAAATTACTTTTGTTTTCACATGCCTTTAGTACTCCCCAATTGTGTTAGGGAGTTAGCTGCATAATTTCCCTGTGTTGATTTGGAAACTATTTTTTCTGCCATAAGATCCATGTGTGTGTTTGTAGCATGGAAAGTTTCAGTTTGTGATTCAAAAGCTGCCATTCAATTAGATATGGACATTTCAACTTCAGCTTGGCAAAAACACTGCAGTGATTTCCCAACATCACAGATGCTTTATCTGCACACAAACCCTCCAGATGCTCATGCTGTCACATACATGCTGTTGAAGGCTGTCCAACAATGCTCCAAGATCCTAAAAGCATTTACAAAATCAAGCTCAACTGCACTCAACAAATCACCAAAATATGAAGAGAGTGCAGACACTGCAATGAAAGCATTGACCACAATGGGCAGGCACCAGCAGGAGCTGAGCACCTCTGGAAGATTAACTCAGGATGGAAAGGGATCTCCAAAAGTCCCAGCTGTTTTGTTCTTCACTTTGACAACTGATCCATCATTTTTTTTTAAAGACAGGCAAGAGCAGGTTCAAACCCTTAGGGCCTGACTCAAAGCTCCTCCTGTAATCAGAAAAAAAATGCCATAGCTGTAGGCGTTGGTGGTGTAGGTCTATGATGTGTCTTTGAGAAAACATCAATTAAAATACTAAAACACAATAAATGGCCAAATTTCATGTGGGAAACTGTTTTCTGAAGCTTTATTTTTCATATTAGCTTTAATTTTGCTTTTAGCCCTCTCTATTTGTTTGAAATTTTGCTGCTTTGCATCCGTGACCTTAGAGAATGGAGCATCATTACACTCGGCCACAAGGAGCACCCATCACAGCCATCCCCCAGCCTCGCCCAAATCCATCTCTGCAGTTCTTATGCCCCTCAGAGCAAGACTGCAGCCTCACCTCATAAGTGAAGTGGGAAAAAGTGCTTGGCATCATGATGACAGTCCAGAGAAAGATACTAGGAAGAAAAAACATTTATGGTCTGAACCCATCCAAAGGAAACAGGCAGATTCTACTGGGACTTCTCTGCAAAGCAACTCACCACCACCACCACAGGGATTTCCACTGCAGCAAGAGAAATGACTCCAAACTCTCCCCATTGGTACTGGATTTCTGATAAAGTCATCTCCCAGCAGAGGCATGGAGCAGCCCATTGCCCCACTCCATAGCAGCTAGAGGGGGAGCAGAATTTTCACTCATTATTTTCCAAGCCCTGTTTCTGTCAGGGGAATGGACTCTGGAGCATTTTCTGGCCATCAGTAAAGGAGGGCGGGGTTTGCTGTGAAAAGGGAGCGATGAGCAATCAAAATCAGTCAAATCATGTAAGAACAGTGCTTGGAGGAGTTTCAGGAATTATGAGGAGTTTGTCTCAAAATTCCTTTCAGTGCAATGTGTTGTGGGAGAAAAAATATCTGATGGGAACACCAGTTCAGCAAAACGTTAAACGGGTACGTAATGTAAAGTTAAATATAAAATAAAAATTAACCACAGGCAAGTATAATCCACAAACTTCCCAAGAGTCTTTTTGGGTACTTCTTTGCATGAATTTATTTCTTACTTGACCCAAGAAACCACCATACCAAATCTATTCCCATTTTTCTCTTCTAGGAATGGGCCAAAATAATTTTTTTCCCTCAGAAAACTACATTAGTGAAAAAAAAAGAAATATTCCCCACCCTCCTTCTTTTGAAGAAGATGTTTTGGGGTTGCACCATGGACTTTAACAGATGCTCATAACTATACAAGGGTTTTCCTTGATCAGAGTTTGGAAGAGAAAATGGTATATAGCAGTCAAATGCTAAATATAACCTACTGAAGTCACTGAAGAAGGCCTGGTACTGCCATGGCTGAATTTGGTTTGGCTTCACATATGTGAAGGGTTTGTTTTAAAAGCACAAGAATGTCAAAAGGACAGAATTAGTACAGTGAGATATATTCTCAGCGTCTGAGAACGCTGCGTGCAGGTTCTGCGGTAATGAGTCTGATAAAATCTCCCAGGTTCATCTGTGCCATCCCGTACTCTTTAGCAGCACAGGGAAAATTATCTTCCAGAGCAAGAGGAATAAATTTTGGATCTGAAAAATATTTAGCTCCCAGGACTATAGCTATGCACGCAGATAGGAAGTAGAAATGAGAAGCATGTTAATCTGACCAGCCTCCTGTCAGCCCAGGGATGGGTTTTTCCTTGCTGAGGGTCTAAGAGACCTCTCTAGCCCCACCACCACTTACCTCACCTGAAAATGAAAAGAATCCCACAGCATGAAATTCAGTCACAGGTCACAACCAGCCAACAGCAAATATCTCCCATCCTTGCCCTAGAAAAAACTCTGGGGAGCAGGAGTCTCACCTTCTTGTCTGTAACTGTAAAGCCCAACACACATAAATATCACACTGCAAAAACCAAAATTTCCATAGTGGAACACTGCAGGTTCCAAAATAGCCCCCACTTTAATAAGCTCTGTTCTGTTCACAGCTTTCTTTACGGAATGCAGAGTTTAAAGGCTTTCTGCAGACATAGAAAATAAGGGAAGAACAGCACTTAAAGATTTAACCACCATATGGATTTCAGAAAGAGACAAAATTTTTTCCAGTCTTCCTGATGTAATTTCTTTATTTGCCTGATTTACAAAATAAAGCACTGCTCCCTCTTCCTTTCTGCTTCACTAGGATGTTATGAAGACCATGCATACAGTACACTGAATATGCAAAATAGTATTTAACTGATCTTGCATTCAATAATCAGAAAAACATGTTCCTTTTAATTCCATCTAGTTTTATTGGAAAATTATTTGCTTCAGAAAATTTGTTTCTGGCACTTTAAAACATTGTATTGTGTGATAGCTTGGGTTTATTCTCATCATTTATTGACTTGTTAAGCCATTTCATTTAGTGTTAATGATGCAAACCATCTTGTTTAATGCTTTGATGCCGCCCAACATATTATTGCTTTGGTCTGCAGAAAAGGCCACTTTTAATACCTCTCCTTTAAAAAACATTATCATTATTTAATTTTTATTACATAAGTTTTACAAAAATGCCATCTCAGAACAAGTAATTTGTAGATTAACTAACACCACAACAGCTTTTAAAAATCACTGCAGTGTTCCAGAGCATTAACCTAAGACATCACAGCAAGAATGTTATGAGCTCTTGTGTTTGGGACAAGTACTACGATTTATTCACACCACAATATCCCTTTTTAAGAGCCAGATTCAGTACAGTGCCAGGCAGTGTCCCCACAGCATCACTGCACTGGAATGTCGTGTTTATCGACACCAGAATGTTCTGGGCAGAAGCTTTCCAGAGAAAGAGACAGTGTAGTTTTGGGGGCAACCTTTAGCAGAACAAAGTTTCTTGTTCAATGTCAAGAGAAAGTGATTTTCCTGATTCAGTCAAGGCTGACTGGCTGGGGCAAGCAGGAATGAGAAGCTGAGCTGCTGCAGGGAAATACTGCAAGGGTCTTTTACAACTTAGCATTGCTGATGACATTTCTACCCTGTTCCTACTGGATGGAGCAGTACTTTGGGTTTCGTTTATACTTCAAATGGTTTATAAGGAGGCAAATATTTTCTATGTGCTCCAAGAAAGGATGGTATAGATATTCAAGAAAAAAAAACCACTGAATTATGCAAATGTACAACAGAGTCTCAGATCCATGATAAGTATACATAAAAATAGGAGTAGGGTCCCCAAAAAAGTAACTTTCTATCAGCAAAGTTCTTGTTTTCCTAGGTCTTACTGTAATTTTTGGGTTTTGCTTGGGTTTGTTTGGGTTTTTTAAGAAATAGAAAAAGCTAAATTTAATCAGAGAGGTCAACCTGAAGCATATTTTACCCACCCACAAAGTAGATTGTACAGTTTTTTTGGTGGTTTTCTTTTCTAATCCCTTTCCTCAGTATTCCAGGTTACAACTTTTTCTTTTCCATTCCAATAGTTTCAGAAACCAAATTGTTTACTTCAATGCTCTATTTTTTCCTGCACGATTCTCAACTTCTGTCGTGCCATTATACGAAAGACATTTTTGTTTGACATTTCCTAGAGCTTACGGGAACAATACAGTTCATGCATCACCTTTGTATTTCATTTCAAGCCACTGAAAGGTAAACTCCATTCAACCCCTCTGAGGTTATGTGTCTTATCCCAAGTCCACGCTGGCTCGGAGAGCCCTTTCACACAACTGCTCAGACAAAGCCCTGCGTTTTCCATTGCTCAGGCTGCTTCCTCACCCACAGCTCAGAGCCCTTTTGAGTTTCTCTCTTTCACTTTATGAACAGATTTTTTTTTCCTTTTTTTTTTTTTAAACACAGGGGACTCTTACAATGGTTGTTTTAAATCTTACAACAGCTCTTCTATAGCCTACGACAGACAGAAAACCCTGAGATGGAAATCAGCTGAGCAAATCTATAATCAGTTTGAGAGACTACTAGGGAAAGTACCAAAGCAAGCACCAAAACATACTCAGAGAAACTGTTAAATGAGACAAAGAAAAAGCCTTTCTGTAGCTTGCAGATGAAATGCTGAATCCTTCTTTATCCTCCCCAAGGTGTACGCAGCTACAGTCTGGTTTCAAATTCCATAAGGTAGGATGCAATGGGAAAAGGGTCATTTTCTCATAAGGTGTATTACCAAAACCATTCTCCTATCTCCCTGAAGTTCCCTCATTGGCCTTTACAGATGTTAACTATTATAATGCCATCCCTTCAGCTCCCAAGCATGCGATGTCCTCCCACAGCAAGTATCAGTAACGAATGAGACCCAGGAGACAGCACAACTGTGTTTGAGTGGAACTGGCGCTGCCACTAAAGAAAGTGTGATTAACAGGAGAATGGTCAGTATATTTGTATTTGGGTGTCTCATTTGGAAGCCTAATTTGAAGGGCACAGAAAAGAAAATCTGGCTTAAAGCCATGGATACATCATCACTTAATTCAGGTATGAATCCACGCTGGTGCTGAGGCAGTTCCACCTCCAGCCAGCAGCTCCTGCCTCGCTACTGAGAGCAACATCAAAGTTCCTCCAGCCACACCACGACCTGGCTCACAGAGCTGTCATCACTGAGCAGAGACCCTCAACCTGAGCTTTTTTTCAGTAAACTGAGAGGAGACCCACAGCCCATGCAATCCAGAGGTTTGGGGGATAACCAAAGTTGTGGGAGAATAGGAACCACCCCCCACTCCTCTCAAAAGCAAGAAGCTATCAGCTTAGCTCAGCAATCTTCACACTAATGGTTGCAATGATTACCTTCAGAATATAAGACATATCTAAGGCACCTGGACCCTTCAACACGAGCTTCTATTGAGCTCAGGATGAAGATAACATAAAAGCTTAATGGCAACAAATTATATTTTAAGTCTTAACTACTCCATTGTTAACCGTTTTAGTAGAAACAGCAAGCTAAGGTGTTTATCTGCTGGCAGTGACTTCTCTCCTGGGTGAACTTCAATTAAATCTCTTCAACCATAGGGGGAAGAATGTAAAATTTAACTCTCTCTCTTTCTCACCACATCCTAAATCTTCTCAAACTGGAAGAAGAAGTACATTTCCAGAAAGGCTGAGTAGTCACAACAGGATATTAGGTTTGTGGGGCTGCAAAACACAAAAGGTCACAGCAGAGAGGGCTCATTAACCAAAAGTATAAAAGACCACCTTTGTCC
Source organism: Melanocharis versteri (assembly GCA_013397845.1). Classification (NCBI taxonomy): domain Eukaryota; kingdom Metazoa; phylum Chordata; class Aves; order Passeriformes; family Melanocharitidae; genus Melanocharis; species Melanocharis versteri. Next base: position 322,488 of record VZTG01002908.1, on the reverse strand, counting down.
TTCTCAGTTGGAGAAGTGATGAAGGCAAATTTCAGAAGCCAACTCTTAAACCTAATAGCTATGGAGAAAGAGTAAATTAGCTCTACCCTTCACTGAAATGAAGCCAAAGCCCTGCCCCGCTGTCACAGCTGTGTTTGAGTACAGACACAGGTAGTTATTGCTGAGTTTCTGACCTGCTGGAGAGTCACTCCCCCACTTACTGTGTGACAAGGGGCTGACAGGCCTACACCTACAAGCTCAAGCTGGGTTTTGATGCTAATATTGAGCAGTTGTGCCAGAGAAGGCATAATGTTCTTGGTATTGCTCTTGCATCCAGAGAGGAGATAATGCTCTTGCTCTTCTTTTAACTTTTGGATGACTAAGGTACCAGCTTCAGTCTTTAACAAGAATTAGGAACAGAGGTGCCTCAAGTGTTGTCAGCTAAAGAGTGCTAATCTCCTCACAGTGCAGCTTATGAGGTTTTGCAGATTGTCTGTAAGATTTAGCCTGGCACTACTGAAGGCAAGTTCTCTCATAATAAGCTAATAAATTGTAGTGAATTGCCTTCTTACCTCTTATGAAACCATGTAAGCTCAAACAAGTGGGATAGAATAACTTAAATTCTGTGTTGATCTGGAAGGAAACAGTAAATGCCAGTTTCATCCCAGTTCCCACCAAAAATTAGTATTTCCTTGTTACGATGTTCCTTCCTTAATGGGAAGGGAGCACCCAAGATTTGTAGATGCTCGTGGTCAAAAGGAATGATCTAAGTCAGAGGGTCTGCAAAAGCTTACAAAGTTTTTTTAGCAAACTACACACTTGGCATGGAAATTGGTGTGTTAGTCCCAGACCTCCTAGTATAAGCAGGGGGTTTTGGATTAAGGTACAAGGTGAAAGGGAAGAGAGAAAGAAAGAGATAAATTAAAGAGGGGGGGAGAGAATGAAAAGAGGAGAGGACAAGAGATCACCAGTCCTGGCTCTAGCATTGATTCAGCTGTGGTGTCCAGGGTCCTGGGGAGCAGGTGCAGAGCAAGTGCACCGGGCTTTGTGGGGGTACCTATTTATAGGTAAGTTTTCCCTGCCCTGGAGAGAAGTTTCTAGCTTTCTGTGCAAATTAGTTATCACTGCCCACTCCTGTAGGCCTTTCTAGAAGTGAGTCAGAGGCTTTGGGGGTCTTCCGTGGTTTTGATCCCCCCCTACAGTCCACATCTGCTTCTTGACCTCATTCCTGTGCTTGCACTGTGTTGTGCTTATCTCCAGGAGCCAGAACAAGGGTGTTTGTCCAGAAAAGTGCTGCCCTACCTCTGCAGGGCCCCTCCTCCAGCCACATCCTGTTCTTTCTCAAGGAGTTCTTGTCTGCTATTACCAGCAATCCTGGGTTGGCTCCACAGCCATCTGGCTATCAGTGTTTGAGACATGCACATTAGCCCCTTATCTCGTGGGCTTCCACACTTGTTCTGGCTCAACTTCTGTCACCCACTCCGTGCATGCTCCTAGCCACTGTTTCCCAGAAAGGGTGGGTAGTGGGATAGGACGGGAATCTGTGGAGGGGACAGCAGGCGAAGCGCTCCCAAAAGTTCGTGCTTCCTTCAAGTTTCGGTCCGAGGACGCGACACAAACGCAGCGAGGCTGCAGCCGCAGCTTCGACCACGCGATGGTGCCAAAGCGCCCAGGTTGGGGATGCGCGCTCCCACCTGTCCAGCCCCCGCTGCCAAAACCGCCGGGAAAAGGCGAAGGACAACGAAACGCACGAATCAACTGCCGTTCGTACGCATCACACACACACACACACATCTCTCCATTATTCTTTCTCAGTTCCTCTTCTCAACTGCAGTGTTGTGTTCTGGAACAAAACGTCTGTAAAATGTATGCCCAAGAGTCACGTGTGCTCACTGAAGGCAGAGAAAGGGCCTGAGAGGGCAGCACAGGATAAAGCTCAGGCCACAGAGGCAAAGCCCTTCGTGTCTTCCCACTGACCTGCTGCAGGAGCTCAGGTGAATCAGTCACCTCATCGATACTCTGGCCCAGCCACTGCAAACTCTGCAGGACTGGAACTGCCTTTGACCAAACACGTGTACAGGGGCACTGTCACCTCCAGTGAGCCCATGGGTGCTGGCAAAGTCACAAACAAGGCCATGGTGAGAACTGTTAGAAAATGCCAAAAGTCTACAGGAGCTGCATCACAATTTTGACATTGTGACATTTGTACTGATAGACAAAAAGAGAGTCTTCTTTATATAATGTACGTATAGAACCTAGCAAAAAGAACTCTAAAATGGGCTTCTCATGCATATTTGGAGGCTTTAACTGTAGCTCAGTCCTACAGAGAGAAAGCTGGCAATCCTCTTTAACATAGATATTGACTGACAGAAGTAAAAGAGAAAGGCATTTCTTTCAAAAAAAGTATGGAAGACAAATTCGCCTTTTAGAGAGCGCAGAACTCACATTTAGCTTATTATTTGAGTCCTCAGGAAATCAGCTCTGACACAGCCTAAGATCTGGCTCAGTAACAATGGGTTTGCTGTGGGTTCTTATCGGTTTTTGAGGGTTGTTTTTGAGTCCTTTAGAAATTATTTGAGCTGTCCTTGATTTCTTTAGCCTTGGTATCCCCATTTGCAGAAACAACTGTTTCTGCTTACATAGATGGAGTCTGCAAATGGGGATAGGAGAGAGGAGACCACAAAGCAATTCAGCAGCAAGGACCAACAACTTTTCTCATGAGACCTGTATAAATTGCACCCAGTACAAACCACCAAGCGGGGCACAATTTTCTCATTTCTCACCTCCCAGGATGGCAGCAGCCCCCAAACTAACTGCCCAACACAGTCCCCTTGTCCCATTCCCCCACCACACCAGGACAGCGGCTGCCCAACTAACTGTACAGTTTATTCACACTCAGTCAATGTGTCAAGTTCAGAAAACATCATAGAAAAGAGAGTTTTGTCTGCTCAATTTTATTTTAGAATCTTCTGCATAACCTCTGTGCATAAATTTCCTGTGAGACTGTAAAGCCCGGTACCAAAAGAGGCATTGTTCACCCTCTGTGCTTCTGGAGCTGGTAACTCCGAGTGGCACCTGGCACTGGGATTTCATTCTTTCCAGTACGATACAACCGGCCCAGTCATCACAGCAGCCTGAAAAATATTTTCCAGTTAAAGCATCATTTTGGAAACGATGGCTGAGACAATTACTCTGCTAACAACCAGACTAGATTTAGCAGAGACACAGTGAAATCCAGTGATAACACAGCAGTCCGGTTTAGACCAACGGTGGGCTCTTTCACTCAGCCTTTTCCTCGTATTCCCTCTTCCACCATCATTTCACCCATAACGCGGCTGGTACAGACAGGGCTGGAGGCAAAGGCAGCATCCAAGTGCCACGTGAGCAATTCCTGCCAAAGACATTTCTGCACAGCACACTCCTAAAAGAGCCAGGGAACGCTGGTATTTTGCCTACAGCTGGCACTTTGATTTTGTGACTGCTACTAGCAGTATATGGCTTTATAAAAATAATTTCTGACCTAATGTGCATGTTGTCTCAATTTCTCACTTGCCCTGAGCCGAAGCTCAGAATGAAATCAGTTTAATAGAATAATTTTACTGCGTGTAGATTTTGTCACAAGCATTGCTTACAGGATTACAAAACTCACTCTCTTCAAAGCACAGCTGGGATCTAAATTAAGCCTAGAGAAAATAGCTAGAACTCTGCCAGCCTACAAAGTGATGGTATTATTCTCTTATATTGGGCTTCACTGACATACAGATATACCCAGTGGGCACTAGAAACCAGTACAGAGTCTGTGAGACTTGACTGTTTCATAATAAAATTTATTGCTTCTATTTATTATTTTCCCAAAGAAGAAACCAAGATGAGAACAGGGAAACATAAGATAGAGAACTCTTCAGAAACCATGTTGGTATTGTGATTTCAAGAAGAACAGCAACTTGAGAAACAGAGAAGGAATACAAGAATATTCAAATACAGAACTCTCATTTCTCTTCTATTTCTAGAATTACATTATTGTATTCTAGCACCATAAGTTCAGAAAAAGAAAATGGGAATGCGAATGCTAAAGTCTCAAAAATACAATTCCTTCTGCAAATGTGAAAAAAATAGCATGATACTCTTTTGTGGTGGTATGACTTTCACGAGTGAATGCTTTATGGAAAACCGTGTCAAGAGATTCATACAAAATTTGAAATGATTGCTAACATGCATAGATATGAAACACAGAGATAGTAACAGTTATAAGAGAAAGCACTTTTTCAAAACAGTCTTATTCACTCTGGCACCTTCTTTTCCATATCATATTTGTAAGAAATCCTTAATTTAGATGAAGACACTTCTTCCCTCATACGGTCCTTTCCCTGTTCTGTGCTTTCCACTACCTTCTCATCTAAGACACAATCACATCCACCCAATGCCCTCTAGTAGTTTCACAAACTTACTGCTTTGAGTCATTCTTCTTGCCTTATTTCTATGCACATTTTGGGTGTAGACACAAAGGGAAGGGAAGGGAAGAAGGGAAGGGAAGGGAAGGGAAGGGAAGGGAAGGGGGAGGACAAAGCATACCTGCAGTTCATCTGTACTTCAGACTACAAGGTGCAGGAACCACATTTTCCTAGATAGGCAAAACTTTGTGAAATTATGCTAAAATACACATAGTAAATGGCACACTACACTTCAAAGTCAAGTGCCCAAGAGACGGCAAATGCCAAAAATAAGGTAACCGACATAACCTTAATCCAGGACCCATGGGCTTACATGTTGTGGCATTATCAGTTTACAAGACAGAATACTATCTTTTCAAAATCATCATGCCTTGCTCACTGCACAAACCATCTGGGCTCACTGAAAGGCAATCATTCAATATCTTTGTTGTTCACTGATCCAGGCCTTCTCTCCCGCGTGTTTTTCTAATCCTGTTCTGAAAGCAGAAAAAGCCCACCAGGAAACAACTATTTTGATCATATCTTTGCCACAGTGTTCAGGTAATCTCACAAACATTTATTTGCATTTATTTCACAAAAGTTATTATGCAGTGCAGGTTTTGTGATGCGCAATACAGAGTAAGAAATAAGTGAGTATTAATTTGAAGCACTCATAACTTGCTCAGCTGCTGAGTTTTAGAGTACCCTATGCAGCTGGCATAATTTTCATATTCAAAGTGTGGTTTCCACCTCACAGCAGGAGGAGCAGGAGCTCCTCTTAATTTATGCAAAACAACTCACAGACAAGGGAGGGACTGTTATTGCCACCTATGAAAAGCTGGGTTGAAGTTATTTGCCCATTGTCACATACTATCATGTGGCAGTGGCAGGGATATAACTTTACTCTCTTAAATACTGCTTGCTGTAAACACACTTCCATTTTACTACCTGCATTCCCCAGCCCATTCACTCATTCTTCTAGACAACCCTTTTTTTTTTCAGTACAGAAATGTTGCTCAGGCACATTTTCAAAGTATTTCTATTGTTGGCTGGAATTTCTAAATACACAGCAGAATAGCTCTGGCCAAATAGCTGTATGGGTAGTAATCCTTGGCATGTTCTGCACATAAATACAGTCTTACCACGTGGATGTGACACAGGTGCTGTCTCCCAGCAAAGCACATAAAACAAGCCCTAGCACTGCTGGATTTCGTGTGGACTCACACAGACTGCTTCCTGAGGAATCCAGCACAAAAAAGCTCACCAGAAAACAACTATTTTCAACCAGATAATCTCAAGCATTGATTTGCACTTATTTTACAAAAGCTATTATGGTGGTGCTGGTTTTGTGATACACAATAAAGAGTAAGGAATGAGTGAGTATTAATTTGAAGTGCCCATAACACAGTTTTACTTACAATGCACTGGGAGGTCTTCACCTCCCATGCTACATGATAATTCACCCTCAAAGCCTGGTTTTCTCTGCCTTTACTTGCAGAGAGCCTCCTCAAGATCCTGGAGCCTAAAAAACTTCACAAATTCATAGAATGGGTCAGGCTGGAAGGGACCACTGTGGGTCATCTCTTCCCACCTCCCTGCTCAAGCAGGGCCATCCCAGAGCACATGGTACAGAGTTGTGTCCAGA
>VZTG01002908.1:254124-316390 GCA_013397845.1 Melanocharis versteri | reverse complement strand
TTGTCACACTCTGGACCTGCTCCAGGAGCTCCATGTCCCTCCTGTCCTGAGAAGCCCCGAACAGGACACAGTACTCCAGGTGATCCTCACCAGGGCTGAGGAGCACGATCACCTCCTTTGATTGTGATGATCACGGCGCATTACAGGAATTTGAAACATACACTGAACAACGTGCACCACCTGCCTGTTCCTATTACTGGCAGGGACAGCTGAAGTGAGATGAGCATGGCTGCGGCAGTCACTGCAGGTGTTACTGTGGGTGTTCTCAAGGAAACTTAAGGAAGAAACCACTGAAGGCAGGGGCATGGATATGGATATGGGCATGGGCATGGGCAAGGACAAGGAAGAGGACAGGAACCGTGCCAACCCCTCACAGCCTCACACGCAGAGACCCCCTCGCCACACGGGTGCCGAGAGGGTGGAGCCGACGCCTTACTCTCTGAATAGTGCGTTCTACTGTCAATCACAGTTTCGCCCCGCCCCGTACTCGTCGGTCTGACGAGCGTGGGCGGAGAAAAGCCCCGCCCTCTCGCGCTCCGATTGGCTGAATCAGCTGCCATTTGGCTCCGCCTCCTCGCCGCTCCCTTCAGGCTTTACAGTGAGGGGAGGAAAATGGTGCAGATATATCTCGCGATCTGATTGGCCAAGTGGGAACGCCACTCAAATAAAGACTCCGCCCCCGACGGGACAGCTGACTGCTCAGCCCCGTGACGAGAACGTCCCTGCACCGGCGATTGGTCAGCTCTGCCGAGTCCCGCCCACTTTTCCTGAATACCGCCTGCTGACTGGCTGCGGCCGCTGTCTGTCAGGCGGTGGGCGGGGCTCTCGGTGTGTCTGCCGGCTGCGCGGTCCGGCGGAGGCTCATGGCGGACATGGTGGGGTGCGGCGGGGCCGGCCGGGCCCTGGGGCTGGCGGCGCTGGTGGCAGTGGCCTGTGTCACCGGTGGGTGAGCGGGGACGGGCCGCCGCGGGGGAGCACCGAGGGGAGCGGGGAGGGCCGCCGGGCCCGTGCGGGGGACGGTTGCGGGGAAGGGGCTGGGCCGCAGTGCTGCGGAAGGGAGAAGGTGAGGGGGGCTGTCTCTGTCCGTGTGTGCCGGGTTCAGCACCGAGGGCTGGCAGCGGGAGCTGTCACTGTGCTGCAGCTGCCTGGCTCCCCCTCCTCCCATCCACCTCCAGAAACGGTGCTCGAACCCTTTTATCCTGTCCCTTTCAGTCCAAGGGCTGGTTTATATTAGATTATTCATTTCTGCCATTTTATTGTGTAAATTCGTTTTATCAAATTATATTTATAATTATATGATAGCATTATTATGTGAATTTAGATAATACATGGTATATTGTCTGCACAAGTATACTTATATGTAATACAATTTTTGTTAAATTAATTTCTATTTATAAATTATGTTAAAATTCAACTATATAAGCTGAGACAGAGGGATTCAGATCAGATACTAGAAAAAATCTTTTCACTGCCGGGGTGAGGCATTGGAGTAGGTTGCCCGGGGGGTGACGGAGTCACCATCCCTGGAGGTGTTTAGGAGGTGTCTGGATCTGGCACTGTGTGTTCTGGTTTAGGGGTTGTGGTGGCAGTGCTGGGTTGGTGGTTGGACTTTATGATCTTGGAGGTCTCTTCCAACTCTGATGATTCTGCGATAGACACACATAATTGTGTTATTTTGTATGGATTTTCACGTTTTGCTGAGCTGTTTCTATGATCACTGTATCCTCTCTGTTACCTGCTGTGAGTCAGGCTTGTGCTGGCACTTCCAGGGCCTGTAAATATTTCTCACTCAATATTCCTTAGCTCTCCAGGTTCACGAAGGCTTTTGAGAGCCTGAGGTACAACTTTGGCAGGGTAGGAATTTGGTTAAGTATTCCATAGGCAATTATTGGGAATCTGCTCATGTTCCCAACTTCAAATTTAGTTTTAATCGTTGAAATCTTGAACAAGTCTAGTGAGGGAGTTATAATTTTAAGGCGTTAATGCTCTGATTTTATCCACCTGAGCAATCTTGCCCTAAGTAAGCCAGTTTGTCCTAAATAATGTGTGTGACTCTGTCACAGCCTTGTGGAGAGCAGCATGTCAAATCCTATGGATTTGTAGCCATTTTGTAAATTCTTACTTAAAGAAGTTGGTCTGGAAACATCTCTGCCCTTCAAAATGGTAGCAGGCCACCCAAGGAATGTATCAGTTTAAATAAAAGGTTCTTGAATCTCCTCTGTGTACCTTGGTTAGTTTGGCCTCTTTCCTTCCTTTTACCTCCACTCCCCAGCCTGCATCTCAGAACTTTGTCCTTTGGTCTGTTTATCATAACATAGCTCAGATTTACTGTCAGCATTTGTATGCATGGTCATGAGCCAGGCTTTGAAACAGCATCTTCAAGGTCACATTAGTTAAATTAATGTTAGGGAGCTGCACAACACATCAGTTTACTATTGCATTGTGTTTGTAAATAGCCTTCAGATTTGTAGATGCCCTGGAACACTACAGTATGTCAGTGCTTGGATTGGTAACCAATTTTCAGTGATTGTATGAATAAATACTTTTGTTTTCTTTAGACAGTTACCTTATTCATGTCATTTTGAGGTATGCAGTCAGACTCATATAATTAGAACTTGAACTTACAGGCCTGCAAATAGTTATTACTTGATTTTCTTGTATCAAATCAGTTTTCTGGTGGAAACCCACTCAGATTGCTCATTGGGGAGGATATGCCTGAAGTTTTGCATTGTGCATGTTACTGCTTATATGTGCCCAATAAGTTTTAAGATTTATTTAGATACATTTTGATGTACATGGTATTGCAGCTGTGCCTAAGTGACTTTAAGATAGGAAGCCAGGTTGAAACAAGCCCTTCTCTTATTTCTGTGGAGTCCTTTCTGACTTTATTACACAGTAAATTACGGTAATCATAAAACAATTTAGAAATATGCTTTTAGTCAACTTTGCTCTTCAAGGTAGTGGAGAAGAGACTGGACGGGGATCCCAGGTGAGTGAAAACCCAGCATGAGAAGTGTTGCAGATTGTGGCTCCACACAAGCAGCTCAGGTCCAGCGCTGCATCCAAGGAAGACAAACATCTCCCAGTGTCATGAGGTGGAGGAGGCAGAGCAGGGACACCGGAGCTGTTCTGCAGGAGCCAGGTTGTCCTGGCAGTGCCTGGTTTAAGCCAGCACTGACAAATTCTACTGGACTTCCTGGCTGTGGGCTCAGTGGCTCTGGCTGTTGCCTGCATGAGCAGAGGTGTTGTGCCAAGCAGTGCTGGCAGCAAACAGAGCAGTGTTGGTGCATTGTGAGCTTAACAGGATTTTGGAGTCTGCCTGTCAGCATTGGGAGTTCACTTTACCAGGTCTGAGCTGTAAGACTACTTGTAGCTTGTTACATAGAACTGTGCTGTGCTGTTGTTTGAATAATTGTCCTGCTTTTGTTAATATGGATCTGTTCATTCCTAGTCATTGCTGTATAGAAACCTTGTTTTGTATTCCAGAGCATTAAAATGATCAGTTCTCATTCCTGGCTTTCCATAAACTGTTGTTTGAATAATTGTCCTGCTTTCGTTAATATAGATCTGTTCATTCTTAGTCATTGCTGTATAGAAACCTTGTTTTGTATTCCAGAGCATTAAAATGATCAGTTCTCATTCCTGGCTTTCCATAAACTCATAACCATAGGAGGGAGGAAGAAGGAATGAAAGCTCAAATATTCTCTTTTCCCTGTTATGTAAAGGAGAAGATTGAAGGAGCTCTGACAGCTTTTTATGTCTGTGTTTTAGGTGTATGTGGTGGTGAATTCAGTATCTTACGGTCACCTCAGTCAGTTGTTTTCCGAGATGGAAGTTGGCCGATTCCGGGCGAGCGGATCCCAGATGTTGCTGCATTGACCATGGGCTTTTCTGTTGAAGAAGTACGTTCCAGGTCTTGATTGTGAAACGCCTCTACAGCTACAGACCTGCTCACTCCAGATGCAAATCTTCCTGTCATGTGCTGGAATATATAAAATATCGCCCTGTTTGTTTTGGGAATGCATGACTTGTCAGGAGTGGTTTCCAAGATGGAGCTGTGTGGGTCATATGAGCAGCCAAAGGCTGTGCTAGATGGCTATTCTGAGTCACCAGCTGTAGAAGGAAGCCTGCAGAGGCTTTCCAGTGCTGTTCCTCAGTTCCTCTGAGACCCAGCTGTGTGCTGTATCCCCCCCATCCATGGTTACAAACAGAATCTGTGGAACCACTGTCACGTCTTGCTCACAAGCTCTCTGTAGGGCTCTGCTCCTGAGTGCTCTGAAGATTGTGAGAATTGACTTGGCAAGGCAGGCACTTTGTCAGGTCAGCAAGCCTGCCTGCTGAGCAGAGTTAGAACAAGTAGGTTGGTTACTTAGGAAGTAATCCAGAACCTTGGAAACACCTTGGATTTGTGGTTGTGTTTCTCCACATTAAGTATTCGAATACAACTTAAGCAACATTTAAAGTGGGACATACGAGCAGGAGCCCTTGGATTGATTCCATTTTCCCTACTGAATTTTTTTGCCCTGCTTCAGCAGGGATGAATGGCTGCTGAAGTAGTAGATGAAAGTGTAATAGCCAGATATTTTGGCAGTGTCTGTGGCAGCCAGATACTGAAATCTGCAGGCTGAGGCATTCTCACAGTGCTGATGAGGGCAGCCAGTTCTCATTTCTTCCATATATCAGCTAGGGTGGAGGTCTGATGAGACTTACTTGGATGCAAGGCTGCTTAGCCTGTGTTTTGGAATTTGAAAATACCTTGCTGTCAATTAATTCTGTTTTTTTTTTTTTTTTTTCACCAAGTAGTAACAAACTTGTATGAGTAGTACAACTAAGGAGTAAATTATGATTATTTTATCAAAAAGAACCAATATGTTGGATGGTATTGTGTGTGTTGCATATAAAGACATCCAGAAAAACAGTGGAGTTTGGCCTGTTCTGGCCATTTGGCATCCTGATCATCCAGAGATATGTCATGGTTATCATGGAAAAAAGTCTTTCAGTACTCACTCTGTGCCTTTGCCACGGCTTGAGATTCATTTGTTGTGATGGGTCTGTAGCATCCTTTGGAAATAGTTCTCTATTAATATTAATTCAAATCCTAGAAGCAGGCAGGGAAGGAATGTTTGAATGATTATTCGGTTGAGCCCTGAAGCTGAGAGGTCCTGAAAGCGCTGTCCCTAAGGCAGAGATCACTGTGTGGGCAGCTTCCAGCCCTGGTAAGGAGAGGACTGCAGGGCCCAGGCACTCCTTTTGCAGCTCACATCAAAGCTGAGGTCCAGGGACATAAACTGTCAGTGCAGCAAGGCCACTGTAGAGAATTTGGAATTCTTAATGCATTACATTGGGAATTCTCAGAGTCATTCAATATTCCTCCCTTGTTAAAGGAAAACAAAACCAAACCCCATTTCTGTCCCTGAAGATGCTTTAAAAGGCTTTTCCTTTGTTTCTGTGAGGTGATACAAATCATAATGTCAATGACATTTAATTCTAAAATGCAATTAAATTGGCTTTCAAAAAAATGGGTGGTTATGTCATTTACACGAGTGGGGAAATCTGTTCGCTTTTATTCCAGAGAGATGAATTTGTATTTTGTGCCTGAATAAACCAGTCAAGTAGCCTCCACTGTGCTCTTACTGATTTGTGATTGTAGTAAGCTACTAAGAAATCTTTTTATATTTCTGTGCAAATTTGTACATTTTAGTTTTCTGTTGTTGTGGTTGGCACATCCCTCTCTTTCTTTTTCTTTTCACCCTGTTTCTTTCTTGTACTGAAAATACCAATATGTTAGTGGGTTTTTTAGTTCAGTCTTCAGTTACTAAATACAGACCGAAGTATTTAGAATTGAATTATGGGAAATAACTCTTCGCATATCCATTATATATAATGTTTTCTTCGTGTAAACTTTGCTATGAAGTTACTGGCAGCTTTTAAACTAACAGTTCCTTCATGGCTGACTGGAGGCATTACTCAGGATGAAAGCAGTGTAGTATTAACTTACCTCCCTGTGAAATTTCCAATAGGCTGTCCTGCACAGAGGCATTAACAGGATAATAAGTTGTTTTGCTTTAATAGTGGGAAGAACTCTTCTCTTTGCCTGTGAAATACAACTTTTTTTGCTGTTTTGTGCTAGGACCTCCCCTGGCCTGGGCTGGCAGTGGGTGATCTGTTTCACCGGCCGCGAGCCACTGTGCTGGTGACAGTGAAGGGCGTGGACAAGTTGCCTGTGAAAGGGTTTTCTTACCCCATTGAGAATGTGAGTATCCACCTTTGGAACTGTCATGTGATTCCTGGGACTCCTGTGGTGTAATGACAAGTACATGATTCTCTGCTGTAGCCCGTGATGTTCATTTATTTCCTACTTCCCTTGAAGTTTGCATATCCCCTAAAATGGTGGATCAGGCTGTGTAGATCAATAATCTAGTCAGGATTCTGTACAAGGTAGGAGGCCCTTTAGATCACCTAGGGCTTCCTATGTTGAGTTCAGTAACTTGTTTGACCAAAGCATGTTCTCCTTGAAAGACAACTAATTTTAATGTTTGTACCAATCCGTTTCTTCCCACGGTAGTTTAATATTTCAAAATCAGAATTGTTAAGTTTCTAGCTTCAGCTGCGTGTGTGATAACATTTTATATGGTGTTGATTTTTTGTTGTCCTGTATTGCCCTCTAAGTGGTCTTCTGAGTTTTCTCAAGTACTTGGCTGTGAAATACAGCACTTAGAGACACCATTCCATTATACTGTATCAAGAAGAAATCAACACACATTACATTTACCTATCACTGTCTGTCTTTGCTAAGGCTTTTCGGGCTTGTTACAGCAACACAGAATCCTTTAGGTTGGAAAGGAACTCTGGAAATCATCCAACGCCCTGATCAAGCCAGGATCAGCCAGAGCAGGCTGACCAGCACTGTGTTCAGCCAGGATATGAGCATCTCCACAAATGGAGACTCCATGGCCTCTGGGCAACCTCTGCCAGTATTGGACCACCCTTGGAGTAAAAAACTTTGTTCTTGTGTTAAGTTAAAATTTCCTGGGTTTAAATTTATGCCGTTCCCTGTTCTGTCATAGGACACTTTAAGTAGTGAATGGAAATGTGCCATTCTGCATCTTTTTTTGTTAAAACCCACAAATAAGTGTTTAAAAAAACTAACAGTTCTACTAGCTTGCCAGTAATGGCACTATACTGTGCTAGCATTTCTTCTATTTCTAGTAGGTTTTTATATGTCTCTTTTTTTGTTTCAGTAGTTGGTCTTTCTGCTGGTGTATTTTCACCCATCAGTTTTCTGTGGTTCATAACTTTCCATTTGCAGCGAGATTGTTTCTCCTTTTGCATTGCTTCTATATTTATTGGTCTTGTTTTACTGATAAACAAGGCTATACTCTAAGCCTAAATAAGCCTCCTAATTCACGGTCATGGTCCCTTGGAGTTCTTCAGGTTATATTGTGTGTGCCACATAAATAAAATGTCTGTTCATAGATACACAGGTGATGTTTTGATTTGCACATAGGTTCCTATTATTTATTATCACTCTGGAAATATGCATACCCTTTCCTTTTCTTTTTTAGTTAATATCAGTAGCCCCTGTTTAGCCCAAAATCTGACTAGACTTTGTCTTCCAGGCCGTTCCTTTCAGTCTGGACAGTGTTGCAAATGCCATCCATACTCTGTTCTCTGAGGAGACGCCCGTGGTGTTGCAGCTGGCCCCCAGTGAGGAAGTGAGTATTGCTTCACTCCTGGTTCCGTGTGTTCCAGATAGTGAAACCTCTTTCCACTTGTGTGGCTGGAGCCAACCCAATCGATCACGTGAAATTCTGGATTGGAGATAGCGAGCATGGGTGGTTATTGGTGTGGGACTGGAGAAGGTGAGCAGGAGGCTCTGCTGTCAGTAACCAGTGGCTGTTCTGCAGAGGGTGTACATGGCGGGCAAGGCCAACGCCGTGTTTGAGGATCTCTCTGTCACTCTGCGCCAGCTGCGGAACCGCCTCTTCCAGGACAACTCCATCCTCAGCTCCCTCCCTCTCAACTCCCTCAGCAGGAACAACGAGGTAAGGAAACATTCATCACTGGGAACTCGCATGGGGTTTTTTTCTAATATTCTTAGTTAGCTTGTGCTTTTCTCCTTTCTCGCTCTTTCTTCCCTCTTTCTTTGCCTCAGAGAGCCCACTCCTAATCTTTTCAAACAGAATTAACTAAGTCCAAACATTTTTTTCAAAGTAGCTTTATTGAAAGAGTTATTTTCTTTTAGCATGTTCTGATGTTGCAGAAGACAACTGTTATAAAATACTTGCAACAAAACAAGACTTCCCTAACTTGGTTTTCATTAAAGGAAATACCTGTCTCTTTCTGCCTCTTCCCCCAGGTTGACTTGCTTTTTCTGTCAGAACTTCAAGTCCTACATGATATTGCAAGCCTGGTAAGGTGTTTTGAAACATTTTCCCTTGTCTTGTGTCACAAACTTCAGAGATTTTTAAAGGTAGAGAAGCCATAGCCAGGATACTTGGCAACCAGTGATACATATTCTAATGTGTCATCAGCTGGTTCCATCATTTTAAATAAGGCATTCTAATTGTATCAGCCCCATCACTGCAATTGTGAATGAGAACCTTAATCATCTATAGTTTTCTTTTGTGCTGTGTTTGGTCAGAACAGGGGGAATTTTGAAATACTCAATGAAGAATTTGCTGGGGCTTTCTTTGGTGTCTTACTTGAGAAGTATAATGGTAGTTAAGAACATGTTCTTTGCCCTGTCCACCATTTTACTTCAAAATATCATTTTATCTGAAAAGACTGAAGTGACTTTTGTGCCATGAATAGTGATGGTGGTAGAAATGCTCCAACAGAGGGGTGAGCTTTTAATTCTGAGGATTTTTTAATAAGAAGCTGCTATCTTGTTGCTGTGGTTTAGGGTTTTAGTGGGTCGGTGGTGTGTGGATCTTTTTGTTTCATTTTGTTTTGATTTTTTCTGTGTGTCCTTTAAGCTGCAGTCCTTAACTACTGAAGTGAAAGAATTGTGGGAAAACTCAAAAATTCACATTAGGTGAAGGGCTAGTGGAGAGAAATGGGGCTCTTGAGAAAATGAGGTAGAACAACTTGGTTTTATTTTGCAGGCTAGAAATGCTGCAGTTTAAGTAGCTGGGAAGATGGGATCAAATTCCTTTTTTTCAGAGACTGTTGTCTTGTGCAGGCAAATATCAGTGCTGCATCTTCTCACCTGCAGAAATGCAAGAATGTCACTGCTCTCCTTTGAGATAATTTGGATTGTATTGGTTGGATTTTCTGACAATTGGATGATACTCCTCAAATAAACTACTTTTGTACATGGGCAACCCAAGGTAGAAGCTGCAACCTACTGAACTTTGCAAGAGCCAGCTTCAAACAAGGGAATTATAGTATCTAAGTCTTTTAGTTACATGTTTTTGTTTTCTCTGAGTTTTATTTTCATGACAGTTACAGAACAAGGATTCTGATGTCAATAAGTATTTTATTTCTTTTTAGTACAGCTCTCTATTACGTGTATGTAACCTCATGTCAGGAACAGATGCTACATAATGATCATCTGCTTTCTTCTGTAGAATTAAAAAAAGAAACAATTATGGACGTCTTCTAGTTAAGTTGGCAAGAATTCCATTTCCTAATTATGGAATATGACTGTAAAAAGTGAGGCTGGATTAGTCCAAGTAAATTGATTCCGTGCAATCTGTTTTTAAAAGTAACCTGTGTATGAATTAATTTCTTTCTGCCCTCAATGTTGTGCCAAAGCTGTCTCGACACAAGCACTTGGCCAAAGATCACTCTCCAGACCTGTATTCCCTGGAACTGTCTGGTTTGGAAGAGGTTGGAAAACGGTATGGGGAAGACTCTCAGCAGTTCAAGGATGCTTCTCAAATTCTTGTAGACTCTTTGCAAAAGGTATATTGTCTACCTAATGAACAAAACTCATGGTAATACTAAGAAAATAATTTTGATGTTAACTACAAAGGAGTGAGATGTCACTTCATTAGTGATGGCTTGCCTCATGCTTGTTTTCGTTGTTGTTTTGTTTTTAAAATGCAAATGTTTAGTTATAAAATTGAATGTTACCATTTTCCTCTCTGGAAGGTGTTGGCATGGTTCTACAATGTGTTTGGATATTTTGAATAAAGGAGTAGGGGTGTATTGAAACTATATATGAACATGGCTTGATGTGTTTGTTTTTCTCAAACAAACACCTTGCATTTGAAACCACCAGTATGTCTCACAAAAACTGGCTCTTGGAAATGTGGAAATATCTTTATCCCAGGGTGCAGTGATTAGTTTACCCTTGCCTACAAAACTATAGAAATCTAAACTTACAAGAGTTTAAAGTAGCAGCTTTAAAGCAGTGTGGTCAAGAAAGTAATTCTTCTGTAGGTCTTACATAATCATTAGTTAAATTTTTATTAAGAGCACTCACTTTTGAAAGTTTATCAAAGTGTGATGAAAAAATGCAAAACCATCAATTTGTTAAGCCCAATACCTGTTTTCTCTAAGCACTGCTCTTTGGCCTCTTTGACTTTAAGCAAATATATTTAAATATTGAACATATTAATGTTTGAACCAGGTTAAAATATTAAGATTCATAGATTCCTAGTGGAATTTTGAGAACCTAAATATTTTGTTGGAAATGACAGACGCACAATTAGGAAATGATGTGGGGATGGGCCTTTTGTAAAAGGGATAAAAGAATAAGTTTCAGCCCAGAAAGCAGGCATAAGCTACAGTCTGCTGAACAGTGATTGGGGGTTTGGAAGAGGCCTTGTAAACCAGGGGAAAGTTGGCACTTAGTGAAATTCTAAAATAGTGTAAACTTTTATAGCTTTCTGTAATTATTCCTGAAGCTGACATCTTTTGTTTTGCTACATCTTGCTAACAAAACTCTGCTGAATTCCTGGCTACAGTCTAGGCTTTTAATTAAACCACCTTTTCTTCTCCAGTTTGCAGATGAGATGTTTAATATGTATGGTGGGAATGCAGTAGTAGAAGTGGTGGCTGTGAAGGAGTTTAACGCTCCCCTCTCAAGGAAGACTCGCTCCATTCTCCAGGCTTCACAGGTAGTACAGCCACATTTTTCTACATCTCATATATTAAAAGGGATCCAAAGTGTATCAGTTCACCTGAGTGTAACTTTTCTTTAAGAACTAAAATACTGATGACTTAGATGTAGGTGGAGCTTACTTAATCATTCAGTAACTTCACTTGAGGAGGGCTCTGGAGGTCATCCAGTCCAATCCACTGCTCAGAGCAGGGCTAATTTAGGAGGTAGATCAAGTTGCTCACGTTCTTGAAAAGTCCATCCCTGGAAGTCCCACAGCCTCTCTTGCTCCAAAGCCTTAACCACTTCCATGGTGAAAACTTTTTCCCTTATGCCTTGTTAGAATTTGCCTTTCTGTGTTGTCTCCCCAGTGCATGCAAGTCCTGCCTCCCAGCTGTGGGAAAACATTTTCCTTGGCTTGCTGGCTGGACTCCAGACACAGTCCAGGATGCAGTTGCCCTGTGTCATTCCAGAGGCACTGCTGGCTCCTGTTCTCCTTGTCCACCAGGAGCTCCTGCCCAGCTGCTCTGTCCCCAGCCTGTGCTGTCACCTGGGTTGTTCTGCCCCAGGTTCAGTACTTTGGATTTCATTTTCCTGTCACCCTCTTCTTTTGGATTCCACTGATGCCACTCACACAATCACTTTTTTGCATTCTATGCCCTTGTATCAGATTTGTCTAGACAAAAATGCATCTCTCCTATTTAGGTTGCCCAGACTTTGAATGAAGTAAAAATGTTTGGTGTGCAAGCTCACTTTAAAGTAATAAGTATTTTCTTTATTTCAGGATGTTAAAGAAAATCCGTATAACCTTGCCTATCCATATAACTACGACTACTCTGTAATCTTCAACATTGTTCTGTGGATGATGATAGGCCTTGCTTTAGCTGTGATAGTTATCTCCTACAACCTCTGGAACATGGATCCTGGCTATGACAGCATTATTTATAGGATGACAAATCAGAAGATAAGAATGGATTGAACTGCACCGTATTTCAGGACAGGAAGATGATGAAGAGCAAGGTCTCCTTTAACCTGTGTGGAAAACAAATATTCTGACATGGTTAATTGTGGAAGTTTTTAAAGGTGTATTTATTTCTAAGTATTTTTTCCCCCTCTCAAGACTATTTTAAATGTTAGTAGTAGCACCAGATGGGATTTAGAAGTTGAAATCAGCTTGTTTAAAAAAAACAAAACAACGCTCCCCAGAGTAATTGTTATTAAAGTGTCATCATTCCATTTTTTTACCTTGTAACATGAGTTTTTGAAATGCCCTGTACTGCCTGTGCCTGTGCAAACCAGATAAATTGAAATTACGATAGTAACATGTTGTTTGAAACTTTTACACTGGAAGATTAAAGATTATAGCTAAATTGTTTTGTTGTATATTATGAACCAGCTGTAAATGTTTGATGTAAATATTTATAATGGTTATACGTAACTTCAGAGAGGATAGTAAATATTCTTCAGTAAAATACTAAATATAGAAATATTCCTGTCAGCCTAGGACTCTAGTAGCACAAGTGGCATTTTGATCTCATGTTGATGGCTCAGAGGTGAGCTGTGCACAGAAGGATCCTTTCCCCAGAGTTTCAGTGATTGGGAGGTGAATGTCACTGGTGCGGCTGGTCTGTACAGTGCAATCTGTAAATCCTGAAGCAGCACCAGTCTGGTCATGGTCTAACGTCACGTCCAGTCGAAAGTTCCTGTTATGATGCTTCATGTTCCTTCCATTTGTGTTGATGTTATTACTATAAAAAATCATTTCTTTTTGATGATAAGAGTGGACCAACACTTGATTTAAGTATACCTGGATTATAGTCCTGCTTCAAGCATTCAATAAAACAAAAAACGATTGTTCTGGAATGCATTTATTCCTTGTGGCTTTGTAGATGTGGCTACTTCTGTTTAGGATTTGTTCAGCTCACCAGGGCAGGTGTGGCAGCATCTGATGTTTGACAGTGGCTCTAAGCCTGCAGCAGTTTAGTTTTAACTGTCCTCCAAAAGGAAGATTGTCTTGTGTGGATTTTCCTAAACCAGATAGTGAGTATAGTTAAAACAAGTGGTTGATCTCTGGCTCGGGTCTTTTTTAGAACTAACTCCTTCTTAGAAACTCATTTGCTCTTGTGGTAAAAGGAGACCTTCCAGACTACAGCAACATGAATGGAAACTACTTTTTTTTTATCATCTTGCCCTCTAATGTGCTTAACTTTCCCTGCTGTTAGAAGATAATTGTTCCACTTCCAGAAAAGAAGTTCTCACCGAATTAGTCTCATTTACTGTGAGTGTCTGAATTGGTGGCGTTGAAGTTGTTCATGTCTTGGAGATCCTGGACAGTGATTCAGGTTGAATTGAGCAAATTGCAGGTTTGCCTGAGTCCAAGAAATCCAGTTCAGTATATGTTACAATCACTTGAAATTACTTTTAAAGGCATTTAAAGTTAATCTGGATGATTGATGCCAGTAGATGGAAAGGAAGAGTTGCACTGGCAGTTTCTCTGACAGAAATGTAATTATTGAACATTCTGTAACACACCATGACAGAGCAGTCAAGGGAAAGCTCTCAGCCAGGTGTGAGAAGTAGGACACAGTGATTATGTCAATGATTATTATTAGATTTATTGCTAATATAGGATCTAAATATTCCTAGTGCACTATCAAAATAACAATTCTGTCATCTGTAACAATGGATTCAGAGGTTTGATCAGATTAGCAGTCCACTTCAGATACTGGTACAGAGTTTTACCTGTAGGAGCTGGTTGTTTAAAGGGACTGGGTAGTTAATGGTTAAGTATTTAACAGCTGTATTTTAGTCAGTCTGAAGTTGGCAGTGTAGAATTTGTTTAAACGCAGGACCTGCCATTGGGATGGTCTCTGCCTGTGAACGCTCTCCTAGCTGCTGGTGTAGGCTCTAATTTTACTTTTTAAAGCTGGTCTTAGACTACTTTGAAGGAATTGCAATTCCCACTTCTCCTGTTAGTACCACATTTGTTCCTTCTCATGGCTGTAGGCCTCCAGCTGGTACTAAAGGTGCTTTTGAGCACTGTTATGTGTGCTGTGTCTTAAATACCAAATGCTTTGTGCAGCACAGACTGCATTTTGAACCACTCTAGAGCCACTGTACTTTAGTTTGAGTTAGGAAAGCCAGACACACTTTATTATACAACAACATTGATCCATAAATGCTAATCAAACAGGCAATTACAATTCTGATCACTGAGCCAGGAATAGCCTTTTCATACTTAAGTTAATTAGAATGAAAGTGCCATCAACACCACCAGACCTGCTCTTGATCATTCTCTTTAAATCACCACAAGAATATAAATTGTAAGAAGATTTATGTGATATGGCAGAAATCATAGATTTTGTGCACAGAGCTGTGAGGAGAGCAGTGAAACTGTCAGGTGAAGTTCTATGAAGGAAGACGGCAGGGAGAAGCCAAGGCAGGAAGGGGATGCAAGGGAAATAACAGCTGATACTGGGATCCTGCGTGCCCAAAGTGAGAAGGGCAGGAGGGTTGTTCTGCAGTGTTTGGCAGCAAGCAGCTCTCACCAGGCTGAAAAGGCTCCACAGAGTGCTGTTAGTGGGATTTAGGATGCAACTGCTGCAGGAGTAGCGATCTGATCACCAAAGAGAGATTTTCCTTGGGGAGCTTGGCCTCTGTCATAAAGACAAAGATTTGGTCTTTTTCACACCTTGGTCTAATGTTGTCCACTGTTTGGCTTGGGGTGTACCTAAGCTGTTGTCAAGAAGTGCTGAATTCTCTGGAGAAGGAGAGAATCCCGAGTCAGAATTGAAGACTTGAGTGTTGCTTTTGATACTTAGGTTGAAAAGAGAAAATAAGCCATAAAGCAAAGAGTTCTTTGAAGAGTCAGTATGCTGCTTTTTCTAGATAATGCCCCAAAGTCTAAACCTGGCAGAGAGAGGTATAATCAGCCTTTGTGCCTGCATCAACTTTCCAGGCTTCCCTGTGGCAGGAATGGCAACTTTCAGAATTCTTGCAGCTGTAGCAACACACAGGCAAGGGAAGCCTAGAGCAGATCTGAAATGTGTAAATGTTACGTCTAAAAAAAGGAAGTGGAAATGAAGAAACGACATTGAAATGCAAATGTTGAGCAACCTGGCAAGTGATTGCTGGGATTTATAGGTCACCCTTCATGGATCTAAGAAGCACACTGCCAGAGTCTACGTAAGGAGATAAGCATCTGTCTCAAAACAAAACAAAAACCCTCCAAAACAACAATGACATTCTGAATCCTATACTGACACGATTTTTGGCTATGGTGAAATGGGTGCTTTGAGCTAAAAGTCACAAATGTTCTCTAGGAATTTTTTTTTTTTTTGCTCAAGTGAGGATTTGGGACTCTCCTGCATTTTTTATTTTGCCCTCTGCAGGTCCTGAACCATATTTTTAGGAATTTTCATCTTTGTAGAAGCAGGGAGAGCATTTCCACACGAGTATTGCAGGACAGAAAAGGAGCCAGATCGAGGAAGACAGAAGTGTAACTATCAGATTTCAAATCTGTCAGAACAAAAGAAACTGGAAAAAACAGGGAGCCCAGAAGTTTATTTCCTGTCCTGTTGTGCCAGTAGTGCAGAGCATTGCTGTGGAGGAACTGAACTGTAAAGGGCTCCTACAGCTCGTGGTGTGAAATCACCACCCTGGTGTTTCTGCCCAGACTTGTGCAACGTGTCCTGCCTGCCCAGGGCTGAGGGACAGGGGACAGAAAGCCCAGGTGGCCGCGTTCCTCTCAAATAAACAGAGCAGAAACTGATGGATGGCACACAGCAAAGCATCCAAACAGTCTGCTCCAGTGCCCTCTCCTACCTGAACTGCTGGAAAAGCAGCTGCTACAGATGGTGGCTGTGTGTGGCAGGCAGGAGATGGGGCTGTCTAAAACCAGAAATGCATGGGACTTCCAGTGCTCTGGAAGTGCAGAGATTCTCCTGGGTGTCTGTAACAATTATCAGGAATTATTTTCTAGAATAGGTCAAAAAGGCATGTACTACATCTGTACTCTATAATGGTCAGCACCTAGAATATAAATCCCATCCTTAAATAGGGACTTGCCTTGCTCGTGTGCTTTCAGAGCTTAAGGAGATTCCTCTGTTGCTGAAGGATGGATTCACACTAAAGGACTCTGGCAATCAAATTTAGTATTGTTGTTATGTCACCCAACATAAACAAAAATACACAGCTCAGTTCTTGGCATGAATACACATCATAAAATGTTTAAAATGTTTCATAAGGGGAACAAAATTGATGGTTGCACAAAATCACAAAGGCAGTCAAATTCCACTTAATTATGCTCCAGTGCATGAATTTGTGATGACAAATTTACATGTCCTTAGCCTAGTGAGCATATGCTTTTCATTAGGCCACAGGCATGGAAGCAGTGGCTAAGATAAATAAATTCACAGTATTTTAGCTGGTGGCTGATGGCCAGCACTGTAAAATCACAGACTTGAACGACTTCAGTGCTGCCAATCTACTCACCTGATCGACCCCTGTATTTTAAATACTTCTTTACAATGCCATGGTCTAAGTACTCAAGCAACTGGTATTAAAAAAAGCCTGCTGCAATACCTGAGTGATCAGTCAGAGCATTTGGAATACTGGAGAGCTAAATGGGAGCTCCAACCACACCCTACAGCAGGCGATCAATCAAAATCTTGACTGTGGTACAGCATCAGCTTGGAAAGAAAAAAAACAGCTCTCAGCTATTTCTGTCGCTTTTAGTCTCTGCTGCAGCAAAAGAAAAAGAAACAAAAGAAAAAAATACATAAAAACAGCTGTACCAATTATTTTACATGGGCCCATCCCAACTTTTCCGCAGGCTGGCAGAGCCAAGAGGAGGCAGCTTCATTCTGCTGCCAGTGCTACCTTTGGCAGAGCTGTCAGCTCCGGGGCACCTGTGGCTCCTTTGGAGCCAGGTGAGTCTGAACCACCTCTGCCCCACTGGTGAAGGTGCAGTTCCCCCCTCTGGAGATCTCCAGGGAGCTGTGCCCTAGGTTGTGATGGATTCCTTGGGAGCAGGGAGGCTCTGCTCCACGGCTGAATGGGGCCATGATCCCCAGGGAAGCCTGGTGGCACCCGAATGGCAGCAGCTCTGGATAACCTGACAGGAAAAGGTGCCAGAAATAGGAAGTGCAATCAGCTGTCAGTCATGCAGGGAAGCAGATGGGGTGAGGAGGCTTAGCTGGAAAAAGCACAAACTAAGATAAGCTTTCTCTGTATATGAAATGGTTTTGATTTCCTTCCTGCATGTTTGCAGGCACACACACAGTGTTATGTTGGTCTTTACAAATGAAACCTTGGGAGAAGTTTCCTCCCCCCATTAAGAACAGTACTTTTAATAAAAAGTGAAAATATTTTTACATTCTTTCCATATTTTAAAGGAGATTAAAAAAAAAAGTATGCTTAATATTTTGTAAAAACGAGGATTTATAAACTCAGAAGATGAATAGGAACAGATCCACCTAAAAAAAGATGTCCAGGGAAAACATCCGCAGGAGAACCATGCCCATACCACTATCATCCCACAGGTGATGCTGACCAGAAGCTGTCTTTGATGCGTGTTACTTCTAGAGAAAAACAAAATAATCCATCAAAAATAAGCACAAGTGAATTAGGAAAATAAGCAGGACACAAATAGCACTGTTGGAGCATAACGGCCCCAGTGCCAACCTGCAGCACAGGGGTCACTTTAATTCCACCTTTGTCCCTTAACTACAGTGTTTTATCCGAGGGAATGGAAGGGTCAGCACTAAAGGGGATACAGAGGGAGTCAGAGGGGCTGACTCCTCACACTTCCCCAGGACCCCAACAGCAGTGAAAAGCCTGAAACTTTAGAAAGTGATTTCAGAGCAGTGCTCCCTCCGAGTCTGCCTCCCCGGCCATGCCAGGGCAGAGCCGGAGTCTCCAGTGCTCCTGGCGAGGGGATAGCTGCCAGACAAACCACTGCATCCCGGGAATGTGCTCGGGAAAGCAGCCTCTGACATGTCACAATCGGAGTCATGATCTTGTCATGAGACCAGCTTCCTCTCTGGGACAGACTGTCCAGACTGGAACAGCACAAACAACCAGTCTGCAGTTTGCTTCCTCCTCTGCTCCCTTTTTTCCTTTTTTTTTCTTTTTTTTTTTTTTTTTGGTTTGGTTTTTATTTTTTATTCTTTTTGTTTTGGTTTTGTTCCTTTGTTCGTTTTTTTTTTTCTGTTTACCCAGAGGTTCCCAGGAATTAATCAGCTCAGGAATCACCTTTATTTCTCCTTTCCACCCTGCGTTTGGCCACTTTCACACAACAGACCTGATTCTTTAAAAGTTCCGCAGCTGCTGAAATATTCAGATTGTTGGCAGTGGTGAAACAAGTCCTACTTGCTATCATTTCCAGCACTGTGTAGGAGTAATTGGTTACTGTAGCCTAAATTAACTATTTGGCAGAGGGGAAAAAAAATCTAAAAAGCGGAAGTCTTTAAATACTGACAAATTCCTTTGCGAACTTCCCTGTAACATGCAGCTTAATCTTAGCTGGAAAATAAACACATTCGCATCCTTAACTCCATTTTTTTTTCTCCTCAAGCTCTTACTCTCTGGTCTCTGCTAAAATTTGGCTTGGCCACATTTCTGTTTTTCAAAGCACTGAAGCTTCTGCACTCCAATCCTTCAGAAAGATCTCTATGATCTGCATCTCTTGCAGGCTTTGGAGTAGCACAAATGGACAAGCCTATTCTGATGGAATTAAGTACACAGGACATCATTCCTCAGGACATCCCTCACTCAGAAGGACACGTGAATGAACTCTCCAGGGCTGGCCTGCTCCTGCACAGCTCAGGTGATCTTCATTCCATCAGCTTTAAGCTGCCCTCTGCCACTCCCCGAGCCAGGCTGAGCCTGCACTGACAACCTGGGACACCCTGGCAAAGATTTGTGATGGGATGGAGGAGGTTACTTTTATTTATTTATTTGAACGCCTGTGTAATTCAGATGGGGTGGAAAAATTTGAAAAAGCAAAGAGAGCCAGAGTAAGACTCTGATCTCTTTCCTTAAAAAGGAAGGTATGGAAAGCACTGAAGGAAAACAGTGATACAGGAAGGACATTCCGGCTCCCTCTCAGTTGTAGGGAGGATGTCCCAGCACCAGGGCTGGAAGGGAGGCTGTGGGGAAGGAGGGAAGAAGCAGCCAGGGATTGTCCCTCTCTCCAGCCCTCTTCAGGACACTGGGCCAGTCCCTGCTGCCCTCCTCCCTCTGCTCCCTCCACTCCTCCTTAACTTTAAGATCAGTCTTTGAAAGAGCTTTTGCTGTGTGGATTTTGTTGTTGTTCTTTGTGCAAAAGAAAGAAGCAAGATGCTTCTGAAACCACAACTTAAGAGCAGCTGCCTGACTCTGGTCCTAACTCTGCCCAAAGGGACTGAAACAAGATGGGAAAAGGGCAGTTTTTCCTCGGATTCTTACAAATATCACCTCATGCTCACAGCTTTCTGTGGCTGACAAGCTCTGCAGCACACCACAAAGCTCAGAGCAGTGAGGATCTCCACGAGCCTCCCTCCCTGGGGATATTGGGAGGACTTGGAAGTTTAGGCAAAAGCACGTAATAAAGACAGAGCCTGCGAAGTTTATAAGCAGCATTTTACAGCGCATTTGTCTGTAATGGATCTGGGTTTGGAGACACAGGAGGGCACTGCCAGTCCTACATTTCTCATGGAATGCAAAGCAGAACCCCTTGTTTTATTTTTCTTTCTACAGCTGTACAAGCAGTGGCACCTTCTGCAATGCAAACAGTGAATCTCATGTCTCCCTCCCCAATCCCTTTGGCCAGGAGGAGGAAGAAACTCTCATTTCTGAGGAACAGCAGCTCACTGAGGTCTCCAATCCCCCAGGGAGAAGGGAAGAGCTGCAGCAGTGGCCGTGCAGGGCCATGACTGTGCTGTGCTCAGCCCTGGCACTGCTGCCCACAAACACCCTGCCCAGTGTGGGGCTGTACAGTGCTGTGTGCTGAGAAAGGAAAGAGGACTCTTGGGAAATACTCTGGTCAGGGTCACCTCTGCGGCTTTCTGCTGATGTCTGTAGTCCTAAAAGTTAAAAGGATGGAGGAGAGCTGCTGTGCTCCACCAAACTGGCCCCAAAACTTTCATCTGCCCACAAGCCAAGAAAATCTGCACAACAAAACCCACGTGGCTGATGGGTCACCTCGGGCCGCAGCAAACTCTGTCTGCAGTCACTGCCCCACCACGAATGCCACTGGGGTTTGAAATAAATGGAACAACCTGGAATAATCCTCTTCCAGGATGCCCAGGATGTGCTATTTGCATGCTGCAAACAAC
This sequence comes from Melanocharis versteri, assembly GCA_013397845.1. Lineage (NCBI taxonomy): Eukaryota > Metazoa > Chordata > Aves > Passeriformes > Melanocharitidae > Melanocharis > Melanocharis versteri. Next base: position 296,023 of record VZTG01002908.1, on the reverse strand, counting down.
ACTGTGTTTGAATAAAAAGTTGATTCCTTCAGCCTTATCCCTGAAAACCTTCAGAAATCTTTGTTTGAGCAGCTGACTCTTGGGTAAGAGTTGCACATGGATGGCACCATGCTGTGCCAAGCTGTGCAAGTGAGCAAGAGGCAGGAGGTGTGTAGGCAAACTCTGGGTTTTTTTAAGGCACCCATCTGCAACAAAACAAAGCAGAAAAACAAATGTACAAGTGTGTCGAGAAAAGCAACTTACAAACCTGATTCCACGGCTACCAAGCGTGTTTTCAAATCTAAGATGAATTCAAGTTGACTATGATCAACCATGGATGGATCTGGGCACCTAGAGCATAGGAAAGAATTAATTTATTTCCAAAGATTGCCCTGGTCCCTGTCTGTGAGATACCATGAATGGAAAGGCCCTACCCAGCTCAACAGTTTCTCCCAAGGTAAATTCCAGCCCACAGAAACCATAAGGAATTTATTGTTTCCAAACATCCAGAGCTACCCTGAATGTGCATATTACACCTGTACATTCATCGTGGAGCTCTGTGAAAGGGAGGGGCTGTGCCTACACTGCAAAATGAGAGGGACAGGACCCAGTTTGGGCCCTTGGGACGAACATCCCTGACTGACTTACATCCGAACATTTCCACACCCACCCTCAGCCATTTCAGCTTTCAGAGATCTCACTGGAGCAGTGTCACATGAAGCCAGGGATCTTGCTCTCCTGCAGCTTCTGCACAGCAAGCCCGAGCCCCCTACCTGGCCCACTTTATCTAGCAGAGATAAAGTTATCAAACAGAGACCACACTTGGGAGACTCCTGCGAAGCAGAAAATTTAACAGTGGGACCACTGCGGGTGCCAAGAGCTGCCTGGCAAAAGCCAGGGTCTGAGTTTGGGTTCCCAGCCGACTCCTGCCTGGCTGCTGGAGCTCTGTGATGGTGGAGAGCACAAGGGGTGTTTCTCCACGGCAGCAGCTGCCGGGAGGGTGCTGCTGGGAGAGCCACTCAGCAGCTCCTCGTGTGGTGTCCTGACACCTTAACCAAGAGCTGAACTGGAAAACTCGAACTCTGAGTGCAGAGCAGGTGGAAAGGGCAGAGCTGGGTTCAAACACAGGTTAGGTCTCAGCTTGGAGCTGGCAGCTCTCCTCTGGGCACTGAGGTGACAGCCAAGCAGGACTGAGCTGGGCTCAACCAGCTGCTTCAGTGTGGGGGGAGGATGTCTCAGTGGTATTTGAAGTTACACTTCAGTTCTCACACAGTACTGTTATCAAAATTGATATTTTCACACAGCTAAATCCCTAGGTATCAGTCAACATTACAAGCTGTCCAAGTAGTTAAAGCATACATCCATTTTTCCCTTTTTTTCAAGATCATTGATGGCACATGTACACAAACACCTCTTTTCTTTGCCTTGTCCTTGTCCTCCTTTTAATGGGAGGACAGAGCACAGCTGTAAATAAACAAGATGTATCTGTCCTGCTTGCTGATGTTTACACAGATCAGCAAGCCAAAGTGTTGGCTCTTATTTCACAGCACCAGCGTGTGATAATCCCAGTGTCAGGCTGTGGAGTAGCTTCTGTGGGGGCACATTCACGGTGAACAACGTGGCTTCCCAGCTGTGCATGGAAACCATGACGAGCTCCTACACCATCCCAGCACCTCTCAAGCAGAGGCCTCGCAAGTATAAGGGGGAGAGGAGTGGCTGGAGGCAGCCCTGCAGAAAGGGATCGGGGGAGTCAGTGCTGCTCCGGCAGCCGGGAGGGCAGAGCCCATCCCGGGGTGCGCCAGACACGGCACAGCCAGGTGCCAGCAGCTGGGAGGGCAGAGCCCATCCCGGGGTGCGCCAGACACGGCACAGCCAGGTGCCAGCAGCTGGGAGGGCAGAGCCCATCCCGGGGTGCGCCAGACACGGCACAGCCAGGTGCCAGCAGCTGGGAGGGCAGAGCCCATCCCGGGGTGCGCCAGACACGGCACAGCCAGGTGCCAGCAGCGATTATCCCACTGCACTCTGTGCCGGGCCCCTCCGCTTAACAAGGATGTTGAAATCCTTGAATGTCTCCAGAGGAGGGCAACAAAGCTGGTGAAAAGGCTGCAAGGAATGTCCTGTGAGGAGGGGTTGAGGACCCTGGGCGTGTCTCCTTTGGACAACAGCAGGCTGAGAGGAGACCTCATCACTCCCTGCAGCTTCCCGAGGAGGGGAAGTGGCGAGGGAGGCACTGAGCTCTTCTCCCTGGGATCCAGGGACAGGATGCGTGGGCATGGTTCAAACCTGCACTGTCAGGAGACATTTAGATTGGACATTAGGAAGCATTTCTTTACTGAGAGGATGGTCAAACACTGGAACAGGCTTCCTGAAGAGGTGGTCGATGCCCCAGGCCTGTCANGTTAAAAGATCTAAAGAAACTTAAACAATTACCATTCAAGAGTAATGAGGAGAAGGACTGAAAGTTCCCCAAGGGTAGTTTGTATTGTTAAAAATCAGAAAGGTAGAAAGGTCAGAACGAGGAAGACAAGTTTTACTTCATCCTTTCAGACCCCTCCCCAAATTTCAGGACCACCGACTCAAATCTAGGAACCAACTACGCACGCTTAATGATATTTTAGCTAATTACCATACGAAGCGGGGCATGGGTGACATTTATGTGATAAATGTGCATTTGTATTTTGAGTATTCAGAACTTTTGTAGATAAAAGAACTTTGTGTTGGCTTGTGCTTTGCTTCTGCGGATTAGGGAACTATCCCACGCAAAGCCCGGCGCTGAAATAAACACACACTTTCTAACTTACTGAGTTAGAGGGTCTTTGTCCGTCCTAGTTGGATATCGATATTAGATCAATATCCATACTTTAATATATCGATCCTATCCTTCCCATCCCATCCTCTGTAACCTCGAGCAGCGAGGTGGGAGCTCGCGTGCGGAGCAGCACCAGAGGCACCGCCACGGCTGCCAGCCCTGTGCCAGGCTGGCTCCATCCCTGCTTTTTGGGATCGACATTGCAGAGATCCGTGCCGAAAGCACGGCAGGGCCCAGCCCGGCCTGCAGCCCCCCAGCCGCCCCCTCCCTCCTTCTGCTGCAAAATCAGCTCCGAAGGACAGCAGTGCTTTTCTCTGTCTCTTTTCAATGCCGCTTTGCCAGCTTGCCAGCTGCTTTCAACGCCGCGCTCGCCACGGAAGAAGCCGCAAAAATAAAGATGCAGACGGGAGCGTTGTGCTGCCGAGGGAGCGGCCCCGGGGGCAGCGGGCAGGGCCAGCAGCACCAGGAGGGCGCTGGGCGAGTTAAAATAAATAAACTGGGGTCTGGTCCTGGCCCGGGGGTCCCGGGGGGCTGCGGATGAGAGATGGGCGTTCCCTGCCCACGCACACCAGGTCATGGCAGTGTGGACACTCGAGTGCTTCACGGCCACGGGCAGGTTTCCCGAGGGTAGGGTGGGACTCCTCGTCTGGCTTTGATCAGCTGCAGTGATCCTGAGAGGGGTTAGACACCCATGAGGTAGGTACATGCCCAGGTGTGGCAGAGGAGAGGGCAGGGACCCCTTCTTGCCTGAACCCCAGTGCCCGGGGAGCTGCCTGCCCTAACACAGGGCAGGGATGTCAGCAGCCCCCTTCCCACCCCGGAGAATCCACACCTCCTTTTTCTGTAATTTCTGACAAGCTCCCCCTTCAGCCGCTGCTCTCCAGGAGTCCCAGGGGAAGCTCCCGATGCTCCGGTAGCTGGAGCCTCAGTGCTGGCTTTCCAAAGGCACGTGTGGAGGTGGGGCGTCACAGCAGGAGCAGAACCAGCCCGTGGCAAGGCCGAGCACGATGCTTTCCCCGCTGCGGGAGCCCTATCCGGCAGAGCAGGGACACGTTTTCCCAGCACTTGCTGATGCCGGTCGCTCCTGGCTGTGAGCAGCAGCTCTCCAGCCAAGGGCAGGGGAACAGCTCTGCTCCAGGGGCTCTGCCTCCACCGCCTCCCGAGGCCCCTCCGAGCCCCGTTTCTAGGGCAGGAATTGAAGCTGCCGGAGCTTCCCGCATCCGTGCTGCTCCGCACAGCCTCCGCCCGGCCCTTCCCCGCCCAGCATCCCTTATCTCCCGGAGCAGCGGCCGCACGCTTCCTGCCAGCCCCTCCACGCGGGGTCATTTCCCCAAGGATTAATTACTGCTCGGGAGGAACGTGAGGAGCTGGGAGTACGCGGGAGAGCCTCACACGGTGAGGGGGCAGCTCAGCACCTGCTTCCCGGGCGTGCGATGCTCCCGGAGCCAAAGTTCAGCCTTAAAAACCTTCCCCAAAATAGTGATCGCTGAGCAGCGAACCCCCGGCGGCTGCTGGAGCTCCTCCGGAAAAGCGTCGCGCATTGGAAGTCAGCGTGATTTAATCTAAATGTGAAAGTCTCAATTACATCGCTATTATGGGGTTACAGAGAGTCACGGCTCGGTAATTACAGCCTCGACGCTACATATGGTTAATACATTTCAATTACACGTTAATTTATTGAAATACATTCTTACCTTAAAAACCTCTGAAATTCTGTGGTAGATGGAAAATTTGGGCCAGGGGAACAACTATAACTACTTGAGCTGAAATGGCCAGTGTAGCACAACTTCTGAAGTGACACCTTTGAAAGACTAATCATAAACCTGATTAAAATGACCCAAATATTCTCCTAGTAGTCTATTTTTCATACAGAAGATTTTGCTTTAAAATGCCTGCGAACCAGAGTAGCTTTCAACTGACAAATGAAACTGAGCACATGCTTAAAGACAAACTGCAGCTCGTAAAGAAAAACAGCTTCTGGTTTTATGGAGCTTTGTTTTGTCTCAGCAGTTTATCATCAGAGCTTGTTTCCCTGCAGCCTTTGTAAACTCAGTTAAAACATCTGCAGACTCAAATGCAACCTGCGGAACACTCAAACGTGGAAAGATAACAAAGAATTAAAACTTGGTTTAAACCAAAACTTCCCAGAACCTCACCTTGGTTCTGCTCCTTGTCTGAATATTTGCAAGGCTTAAAAAAGCCACTTCCCTATTTTCTACCTTGAGGAAACCTTTCACAGGATCAGTATTTGTTATCTGGAAAGCCACAAAGTCTATGGCTGCCACTGGGAATGGCTTTTTGGACACCTAAAACGTGTTCCCATCTGACACTGGCTAACATTCCTAAGCCAGAGCTGTGGATCAGCTCAGAACAACTATTTTCCCTCTCTATAATTCAATTCCCTCATCCTTGTCCCACAGGTGGGTTGATCAGAAACTCAGAAACCTCTAGAAATACTGAAGGATGTGGAGTCACTGCAGCACTTTCAGTGAAATAAATGGACAAAGAAATCCGCCATAAGGAAGAAATCTACAAATAGTCCCAATGCAGCAGGTGGTCACATCATCTGGCTGCCAGAAAAAGGGACTGAACACATGGAAAATGAAACTTAAAACTGAAGTTGTAAATACACATGAAAAACAAAACTTGAAACTGCAGTTGTAAATACACAGTCATTGCTTTGAAAGGAACAAATGTCTCTGGTGGGTGGGAAATGCTTTCTTTCACTAGTAGTGTTTTCCTTAAGAATTTAATTATTTAGGAGAAATGTTTAAAACGTAGCATATGTTATGAGTGCTGCGTATAATATAAAACAAAATTCAACCTTCCCATCATCTGGGATTAGGAGTGTCAGTCCATAACCATCTGTCAGTAGCTATGTGTTTTGTTTCCTCTGCCCTGTGGGGAGGCCTCTCCCTCCCTTCTACTTCCAAGTGCTGAAGTTCTGCCCCCACCACACTCCACATCCCCTGCTCCTTCCCACAACAGGCAGCAGGTACTGCTCATGTATCAGGAAGCTGATTTTAGGCATGGGAACGCTCCCACCTCGAAACCAGACCAGTGACCAGCACAACAGCCGGTCTTTTTCAGACATCCTTGTGTCACCTCCCAATTTTAAAACGTCAGTTTAGTTGTAAAAAGGCAGAAATATGGGCTCTTTCCAACTGAGCAGCAGCAGCAACATTTAAAAACTGCAAGTTTTCACTCCAGGGGATGGGTTTTGTTTTTCACAAGCAGAAGCTGTATAACCATCTGTTAGATACACACGGGTAAGAGCAGCAGTGATACAGAACCCACACTCAAACCACAGGTCCAAGGCTGAAATGTGAGGTGGGCACCAACCAAAAGGTGATTTCTAATGGCAAGAGCTTCAGAAAAGAAACACTGTGACAGTCATAGGGGCAATGGGCAGCCTTGAAGACAGCAGGGCACGCTGGAATACATTCACTAAAAGATATTTAAAATTAGTTTCAGACATCCTTCAGCTGAGCAGGGAGCTGCCAGAGCTCTGCAAAGGGAAGGAGGCAGCACAGCTGAAAGTCACTGCTGTAGGAAGTCAGGAAACCAACTTGAACTCCCATAAAAATTTGAGAATTCTGATCCAGGAGGACAAATGGTTAAATGACAGAGTAACTCCTAAGGATGGACATTTTCTTCAGTTACAAGAGCCCTCAGTCATTACTGACAAAGTTATCTACATAGATCCAATTCAGGAATTTAAATGTGAGGTTGTTTATTTTTTGGATGAGCCTCTCCAATTCTGTGATATGCAGGTCCAGCTTCTACCTTACCTGCCTCTACAATAAGACAAGTAAGAGTTTGTTATTACAGACTTTATGACAGATGACAAAAGGTTCTTTTTTCCACTAAACTTTGCTTTTGGGACAGAAAGGATGTAGTTCCTGGTATAAGAAATGAAGCACCATTTTAAATAGTTACTGGTTATTTTTACAACCAGGAAAATGAACAAACTCTGACTTGGAACAAATCAAACCCAGAGGATAAATAAAGAAAGGTTTGTTTGGGTTTTTAAGTTAGTAGCACATGTCTCTGTGTGTGTGTGTCTGTGTGTATAACCAAGATCACACACAGAGATAGTGCAGTAAGTGTGAACACAAGAAATCAGACCAGTGGCTACAGGGGAGAAGAACAAAGTTTAAGATGATACCACATCCAGTTTAAGATTTTTTAATCCAGTTTATTAAATATTGCTTTTTGGGGACATGTTTACAACAAGCCCAAATAAATTGTTTAAGGATTCAAAGCAGTCATATTAAAATACAGCTTCAATATAAAGTTTGTCACAGTTTTACAGTATTCAAAAATGACAGACCTGCCTTAAAAAAAGACTATTACACCAAAACATAAGAAAAACAGAAAAACAAACAAGTTTGGCATTTTCATAATCTTTATAGTATAAAACAGAATATTAAATCTATTACCAGCAAGCTGATACTTCAATCTATTACCTAGTCTGAAGTGTCTCCCATTAAAACACACTATACAACAGCACTATACAAAAGTCGTGGTGATACTCATGTGATGAAAGTGCATCCCTGAAAGTTTGCCAGTTTATAGTTAGCTCTTAGAAAAAAAGGTAAAATTAAAACGTCCTCTTTTAACCGAAGGCTTTATTTTAATTTTTTTAATTTTTTTTTTTGCTGTTTTGTCTCACTTTCAGCCTTCTTTTAAAAGTGTCTAGGGACGCCCCCCAGGGGGCAGCGTAAGATTAACCATCAAATCACGAACGGCTGCAAATATTGTGCATTCACCTGGAACAGGGAAAAGAGACAGGTTAGCACCGCGCCCCGGACAGCCCTTCCTCACTCTGGAGCAGGGAAAAGAGACAGGTTAGCCCCACACCCCACAGCCCTTCCTCACCGTGCCCCCCTGAGCCCCCAGGGCAGAGCCCAGGGTGCAGACACACGGTGGCTGTGACTCCCAAATCCCAGCGACCTCCAGGGACGTGGGGATTTGTGGGAGTTACCAGCTGAAGTAGCTCCAGCTTTCCCAGCAGGACTGCTCTTGTTGGTGATGGAATTGCAAATAGCTCTCAACTTCTAATTGCTTTTGAATGTCAGACTGAATCCATGCTAGAACTGATCGTGCATGGACTGTGGTCTGGATTTTTCTGTATGTTATTAATTAAGACACCACATCTTACAAAGAAAATAACCTAGCTTTTTCAAGTTTCATTTCTATTGATTACAAGCAGAAACTGAACATTTTGAAAGACTCAAGTGTGAAACAGCTGGAAGATGTTTTCTGTCCTAAGCTTAGTCTTGGAAACATTTCTAATTCCAAGACTGGGCAACAGTCAGGAATCTGTTTCTTTCAACCCAATTGGTCTGGCTCTACCCTTGACATCTAAACTGCAAAATAAAATACAGAGCAGGTGGACTTCTGTTTCCAGCAGCTGAGATTCAATACTGAGAGGAAGAACCAGCCACAGCTACCTCAAGTTTTAAATACCAGCACTTGTTCACAAAACCACATACATTCTGAATAGCTTAAAGAAGTTAAAACCAACAGAAGAGAAAGGGTTAAATAAGAACAACAAAATATGAAGTAACAGGCAGCTGTGATTTCCATCTACTGTTTCCTGCTAAGAGAATACAATTAATAGCCACTGTTGTACCCTGGTCACTGTGGGCTGAATTTTTCCTGCATATTTCAAGAAACATCAATTAGAAGACATTGAATTTTGCTGCTGAAGGAGCAACAGTGTGAGCAAAGAGATAAGAGCAGAGCCTGTTGGGATGCATTAATCTTAACTGCCAGACTAGGGATTCCCAAGATTATTTTGGGCAAGTCATTATCATATCAAAGCTACAAATCTGGGCTAAATACCATCCACTGCATCAATGAAAAATGTTTAGTCGTGAAGTGCTTTAAGAATCATCATGAGTCCCTTGAGCTCCTCTCTAAGGGTCACCTCCAGCATCCATAGGAACTTTCATTTCCTTACCAGACTGATGTCCACTACATACTGTAGGTTTTGGACTTACAGCTCGAGTTTAACTTATTACTCCAGGGCACTGATTTCCTCTCAGTTCATACTAGTATTTCCCCAAAGTAAAGTATTTTCTCCCACAGAGGCATAGGTAAAGTGGTCTTAGACAATGTGTACCCACAATGAGTCAACATTTTACTGTTAAACACAGCAGAATGTGTTTGCCCACAGATCTGAAAAGAAAACTCTTTCAAAAGAACTTACTTTTCAGCCACTACCATTTTATTAAGAGGAAAATTAAGCTGAATACAAAATACTTCCTCACAAAGAGAGAAAGGTAAAAAAGATACAGCCAGAACAAGGCAACGCTGATTCCAGGTTACAACGACAGTGCCAGTAACATCATCTGTGCACGATGGGAGGCCCTGGTCCTTCCTGACTCAAACAGTGAAAAATTCCCTTAACCAAGCAGATTGCAATTAGTGCAGCAGAGGGCTAACAGGTAGGAAAATCAGGAAAATCCTGGGTACAGCACAGGAGCAGCAGAAAAGCAGCAGATGAGAAAGGACACACATCTGGGCTCTCCCATGTACTGCTGTTGTAAGAGAAGTCTCCCAGCTATCTACTTTCATCTGTTGGCTCTCCTATCACCTTTCAATGGTGAAGAAAAAAAGGTATTCTTGATCTCTTTGATCAGATATAATAATGTATGTTTTGACAATAAGAACAGAGGAAATTGCATTCTAAGTGTCCTCAGGGAAGATCCTGCTTTTGCTGGGTAATGGTGGAAATAAATAAAATCATACAGACTCAATTCTTCTTTTTGGAAGTCAGAGGAAGGACTACTAGAAATTTCCTCTGCTCGGCCAGCTACATTCTCCTTCGCCTGGACAAGGTTCTGCTTTTGGCTCCACTGCTTTTCCTATGCTTTTTCCTCCCCCTGTCTATACTTTGCTCCCTGAACTGGATTCCAAAACTGCTTCAAAACCAGCACGACAAACACAAATTGTCCATTCTGATCTATCTAGTGACCATCAGAAAACATCTCACCTGGCATCCCCAGAGCAGCTTTGACAGTTACTTGCTCTGCTGGGGTATTTTGTGGAGGGTTTACTTTAAAACACAACTCAGTGCAATAACAAACAGCACAGCAACAACCTACCCTTCCTCACAGTAGGTGAACTCTGTGGGGAAACACCTTCCAAAAGCAACACCTGAAGTTTAGTTAATGTATTTTGAAACAGAAGTGCTATACAAACAACAGCTCTCTTCCACATACAGAACTCCTACAGGGAACTTCACATGCCCTCAAGGCTATTTTCTCTCCTATTTACCTACACTATTACTACACGTTAAACAGAAAGTGCATATTAATTTAAATCCCATCACAAATTTCAGAAATGTATGCATATCCACACCAATTCAAGGTAAACATTGCTCATGTTCTAGCAATTGAAATAATCCATCAAGCATAGTTAAAATTACTGCATAACAACGAGATGAATAATTATACAAAATAGAAGTAAGAGTCAACCTCTGGATTCACAACTTCAATCCATTCACTGGGTTATTGGAAAAACCTTGTTCTTCATCAGAACTGAAAGTTATTGTTCTTATGAGCCATCTGTGCATTAGGACCCTAAAACACTGCTCACAGACAACATGCTGCCCAAAGAACCTGCTGCTGTTCTTCCATGTTTTAGATACTAAAAAAAAAATAAGAGGCATGACAAACAAGAGGGAAAGCAAAGCACAACGCTGCTCACGGTGCACTACCTACAGGCCAATGAACACTCAGAACAACCTAGCTCAAACACTTCACAGCACGTCTGGTGGACAGAACTGTATGCACCTCTGCTAGTGGACACACTGACAAAGGAGAATACAACCACTGCAATTACTTTTAAATCGTTCACAGCACGTGGACAAGTTCTGATAACTATTTTAACATCCCTTTTTATTCTACTGTTACGCTGAGTAACTTCATAATTAACCATGAAAACTGAGACTTGGCCATAGCATATTTCTTGTGACTCATTCTGGGCCCATTTGTCAAAAAGTGTGACTCTTACTGAGCAGCAAGATTTGGGCCAACAAGAGGTGGGTGCATTCTATCACTTGGGCCTAACAGCAAAACCCAGCCTGAATCATCAGTGCAACCTTCTGCTGTGTTGCCAGTACTTCCTATTAAGTTATGTATTGCCTGTCACACCAGGGGTTTGTAATCACTAGAGAAGTAAGATAGAAACCAAGAAGAATTCAGACTTAAGAGAGGTTTAGTTTTACACTGGAGATTTGTCACAGATGTCTGGGTGAAGAGAATATATCTACTGGACATGTACAGTACCTGGTCGTGGTGAATTCAGTTCAGCAAACCTCTTTAGAATATTGCTAACCATCATTGGAGCAGCAACAGAAGAGTTCTGCTGCCTGGGAATGTCAGCCTGTTGCGTTGTACCCGAAGCCATATCATAAATAATTGGGACAATAATACTAACAGCTTCCTGTGGGACTGTTGATTTCTGTGTTAGCTGGAGCTGTGGGGAAACAACCCAAAAAGCGTGTTAAATTGAATGACCATGTACTTCAGTGCAGCTTCTGACACAGTTAAACACTCCAGGCCTACAGACAGCAAGTACTTCCACCCCCCTGTTTTCAGACATCAATTCTGTAACAGAGAAGTTATCCATCAGGTGGAGACTATTTTCTTCTCAAAAGCACCCTCCAGTGAGCATTGCCTTGGGCACAACGCTAATGTAGATTTGTTCTGAACATCTCATCCCTGCTCTCCTCTCCCAGCATCACTAATGTGCACGTCACCCAGTCTAGGTGCTAAGTGCCTCAAAGAACAAAACACCCACAAGGTGAGCACTTGAAGATGCAGCCCAGAGGGAGCTGAACTTCATATATTGTCGACATCTCTCCAAGAACACGAAACACGAGGAGTTGCTGTGCTTTAGTAAGAAGAAGAGTGGGAATACAAACCAGTCATTACAAAAGAGATCCACGCAAATCCAGGATTCCAAACAGCACAACACTTGTAGCTATTACAGCTGTCAGATACAGTGGGCTTATGTTTTGCTATGAACCCGTGATGATCTCAGAGACATGCAGGGTTAGAATTTTAAAACAGATAGCTCTACTTACAAAAAACAACATTTTGGATTTCAGCACAACAGCAGGTGTTCCTGGAGGCGCAATTGGTGGAGCGCTGGGAGGGATTGTTAAACAAAACTGCACGTTCCATTTCAGCTGACTTGCCTGGTCAGGGAACTGTTCAGAGAGAGCAGCACAGAGAAAGAACAGCAAAGGTCTCATGTCAGTGACATACACAGCTATGAAACAAGGAAGCATCACAAAGCAGAATGTGCCTCTTTAGCTAAACCTGCAGATGTTGCCAGGTTTGGAGAAATCAGAATAACTCTGAAAGAACTGAGCACAACAACACAATCAGAAAGATTTCAGTCTGCCTATGCATGTGCCTGTTGTGCAGTGACATGTCTGCAGTTCCTTAAAATCATCAGTTTAAATGAGAAATTTTGGGAGTTTGCAGGAGAGCGAGTAGTAAAATGAAAACGTCTCCAATATCATTAAATAACTTACATATAAATTTAGAGTAATTAGTGTGTTTGTAGATAAAGATACAACAGCTTTTTTTCAAAAATACAATAACCAAAGTTGGGTGAACTAAATAAATAGAACAGTGGACTTACCAGCTCCAGTTTCATGATGTGTACGCAGTCCCTGAGGATGTGCGTGGGAGCCCCTAGTAACTTTGTGAAGGCTATCAGGGTGTTTGCTTTAAAAGGTGGTCCTGCAACCTAAAGAAAGACACTATTTAGTAGTGCCTATTTAGATACTAAATATACCATTAAATATACAACCAAGATGCACAACTGTCAATTTTACATTTTGCAGCTCTTACACATGCCAATGAAAGTCAGCAGGACCGCTCAAAACAACACCAGAGATTAAAAGCAATGCACAAAAATGTAAACATTCTTGATTTCAGTACATACCCTTGTTTCAAAGAACTTCTCCAAAACCTGTAACTCCTCTGATTTCCACTGTCCTGTATTTTCAGGTGTTACTTTCAGCTGCAAGGTCTGGTTCGTCTTGGGATTGAGAGCAACCCTGCATTTCAGTGCCTCTGTCTTAAACATAATGACACCCGGTTCATTGGAGTTTATTAACTGTAGCTGCACAAAAAGAAGATTCACAGTCAATTAGTCATTCATTAAATGGCATGAACTCACACACAGACACATAGATACACAGACACAAACACACACACACACACTGTCTCACTCCCTCCCCAAAGTGTAGTGATCAACCTTTCTTTCCGGAAAGAAACACATGATATTTGAATACAGGTAAATTGCCTTGAGAATTAAGCTTATGCCAGATTTGGCCTCTTTCTCTGTCACTGAATCCATGCCAGAGAAGTGAAAAGGCACATTTGTCTGTCCCAAACCCTAAAGCAACATTCCTGACCTAGAAGTTAACATTAACTAGTAACTCATTTCTTTGGAAATCCTGCCAAGGAGTGGCATCCACAGTAACCCCATGGCTGTTCCAGTAAACTCCCAATGCACATGCTAAACCCAAAGAACACACAGCATCTGAAAGTCTGGTCCTAGACTTGCTATCCTAACAGCTACCAAATTTCACCTGACCAAACAGGCTTTCCTTGTCTAATTTGTGTGGAAAAGAACTGGAACTAAATTATTTTTCTAAATTTTGACACTTTAGATGGCAAAAATCACAAGTACAGCACAAGTCTAATAGCAATCAGTTATTTTATTTGAAGCATTTCAGTTTGTGCCTGATTTGAAAGACATGGAGCAGTCACATACCCACAGGTCCATTCAAACTTAAACCGTACCGTTTCCTGTTGTATGATCCTCTGAAGATGCCTCCTCATAATCACTGACCCAAGGAATCGCTCAAGAGGGGAGCACAGATAGCTGCCAGCTAGTCCTGGCACAAGCCCAGGGGTAGGAGAGGGCAAGAGCAGAATATTCAAGGCACTGTGGGTGAGGATTGTAGGAATGGATGCAGCCCAAGAGCGCTGAGGTAGTTTCCGAGGTGGAGGCATGCTTGTCGGCATGACTTGGGAACCTGTGGGGACACAAGGACTTGCAGTAAGGGAGGATTTAAGCTGAAACATAAGATATGTGTCCACTTTAATTGTCACTATGCATCAATAAGTCCTCTGGGCCAAAGCTCAATCTTTCTTATGTAAGAATTTGCCTGCCTAGTGATAGGCATCGGACAGACAAAGAATTAGTTTTGACCCTGCACCCATGCAAAGAGTCTCAGTAACATTAAAATCCTCCTCCCTTTTCCTCTTTCTGCAGCATGCCAGCAGACAGCAGGTTTGCACAACAAACTCAATGGGACGTAAAGATGGCTAAATCAGTCGTGCAAGAGCAGCATTACAAATCTATGATGTGAAAAGTTAGTATATGGGCTGGCAAATGTGCCTATCATTGCTTTCACTCTGAAGACTTTTCTCTTAGTCATGGAGTTCAACAGTTTCAGACTGATTTCTGCATTGCAACAACAGCTATCATCAGTCCTGCTGACATTTATGCTGTATGCTTTAGCTCATTTTTCCAACTTTTTATTGAAGATTTGAACTACCACAGAATAAAGGCTTTATTTCCTTAGATATTTTACTGCGCAAGGGCAGTAAGGACTGTTAGACCGACACAAGAACTACCAAGAGGAACACAACTAGAAACGTTAAACATGAGTGTTTCACAGTTATAACACTGATAAAGAAGCCTACTTGTTCCAGCTCGTGGGGAATGAGAGGCATCGGGGACAGGTGAATGCAGGGAAGGGTTGGCTGGTGACATTCCAGGCATCCGTGCTGCTGGTGATGGACCAGAGACCTGGGGAGATCCCGGCCAATTCCCTGCACGCTGACTGGGTGACATCATGGTGTATGGTGAGCTTGGGTCTATGGTACCTACAGATGTTACAAGATCATTATTATTTCTTCAAAAAGTAAAAGGCTTTCTAATAGAGAAATCTAAAAGACGCTTACCAAAATCTGTAAAGCATGAATGTGCCTGCAAGCTTTTAGACTACTTTTTACAGCCATACAAAATACACGAGTTGGGGCAGAAAGTAAAAATCAAGATACAGATTTCAAGGGTTTCTAGGTTGTGTTTTTAAAAAAGTAAAACCGAATGTTAAGGAAAATTGTCATGTTCAACAAGCAATAAGTTCCAAACTAAAAGGAGCTCTTGCCTACAGACTTGGATTTCTACTGCTCATTAGCAAATGGAAGCTCAGCCAGACAGTTCCTTATCTATTCAGTATCTTACAGTTATCTCTTCAAAAGTGTCTCTGCTATACAGACTGATCAGAACAAGCTCCTTAAACCCTCTGTGGTACATCTCTCTCACTTTGTTCATCTCAACAGTCAAACTGATGCGTGAAAATTACCATCTGAACTGTTCATTTGTTGTGATCTATAGAACAGTTTCCAATGCACTGTGATTACAAAAAAGATTGTTTTGGCAGCTTTACAAAAAAACCAACCGAATTAATAAAGGAAACAACCAAAAGGCATGTGGCTCACATACAAATATGTCAAACCAGCCAGACCTTGACAACATTTTCAAATTGCAAGTATTTGAACTTCTAACCTGTTCCAGTTATTTTTCCAGCAAATGTAAGCAGTGAAAATCCACTAACTAATCTAACAAAAGAAAACGCTCATTAAAAGCTGCAGCCACTGTCCTGCTACAAGACCACATTGAATTTCCCCACATTAGTAAGCAGAAAGGAGTGATTGAGAGTCAATTTTTAACATGTTACGAATGCCTCAACATGCCATGCAGCTACTTTTGACTACTGTTAAAAGTTAACACTCACATATATGTAAACAGCTACTTGAGCCAATTACAAAACATGAATTTTTCTCAATTAACTTAGGTTTGCTCTGGAACACAATTTCAAGAAGCAAATCTGCCCACCCTGTCACTACATACACACCTGCCAGTAAAGAACTCACCATGTGGGCTGGCAAAGTTAGCTGTTTGTCCCATTGTGATTCCAAGAGAGGAAGGTGAAGGAGTTGGACCAAAGGATGCTGGTGATGGTGCTCTTAAAGCCCCGCTAGGTGAGCTTGCAGCATGCAAATTTCCTGATCAAAGACATCACATCACTTGACATACACATTTCCCATCTTTCTGTTCTAATTTTTGCTATCAAGTGCTCCCTCCCTTTTAGGGAGACAAGCAAACAAGATTCAGGAGAACTTGTTTTTGCACTCAATGGCTTTATTTTGTACATGCATGATTGTTATATTTTTCAGACTGATTTACCACACAAAGGAAACTTTCCATTTGGCTTGAAGAATGGCATTTCTCCCCTGCCCAGCCCTCCCCCAAATTTAAATATTTTTAGCTGTTGTTCTACAACAGCTGGGAGCAGAAAGCAGAGCTTTGGTGATGAAAAGTTTTCTGAAGAAGCAGGTATTGAAAATTAATAGGTCTTTGCAAGTTATAAACTGTAAGAGTGAAACAGTCCCAAATATGACACAGCTAAAGATGACAGTTTCACTCAATGGGTTTTTTTAGCTTCAAAATGTACTTTCCAAAACATGCATGGCAGGACTTTGCTTTTTTTTCCCCACGGTGTAGGGTGCATTCTCTTGGCTAATCTGGGGCTAAACACAGCTCAAATAACAGAAAAAACATGCATGCACAAAGACCTATTTTTCTAGTACAGGCTCAGCTCCCAGCCATCCTACCTGGTGACTGCGTGTGCATCATGCTCGGGGAGGGCGTCACTGTGTTGTGGTAGGAGGTGGGTGGTGAGGTGAGAGGATACGCTCCTGAGGCTCCTGCCTGTTTTGCAAATGGCTGAAATTGTCAACACAGGACAATGAACATTTTTGATCATTTTGTACTAAAACAAACGTTAAGTATGCGCAGGAGAATACTAACGAGGTTTTGGTCTTACAGGTTCATCTACACAGTTGTTTGATTTTCTGTATTATCTTGTTCAGTGCTCACTGGTTTTTTCAGTTTCTTCTAAAGACATAATACCTCTGTAACTCTGCTTTTATCTGCCACCCCGTAACAGCAATGCCTCCTGACTCTCCCTCCCATCTTTTATCTTTAACAGTTGTTTTCCCTCCCTCAGTCCTTTGCTTCCAGGCAGCAAGTCTCATGTGACCTTCCAAAGCTGCTGTTCATATGCTATGGGCTGTTTACACTGGAATGAGAAATGGCAAAATAAATTAATACATTTTGCCCGAAGGGGAATTCTGCAGCAGAGTGGGTTTATAGTCTCCCTTTCCATTTTGTTACTACTAATCCCTTTAGAACATGAAGTTCTTAGAAATCTACTGTTGTGCAAGACAATAAACATTTATTTTGCCTGAAGGGTACCTGTTGCTGTGGTTGCTGCGGTGGCTGCTGGGGTTGGAGCTGTGATATCAAAGAATCCATCATGTCTCCTCCGATAGGAGAAGGTGGGTTATCATCTTCATTTACAGATCGTCTCCGTGCATCCTGATTGCTGTCAACAAACATGTTCAGGAATGTCTGTGGAAAAAGCAGTTTTGTTAGCAATTTTCCCATTTAAATTTTACTACACAAATGAAGGCAGTATTTGTTAAGCTTTAACACTACCTTTATCAGCTACAGCACATAGGAGACAGGCAGGTCTCTGGAGCTAAATACTAGTGGGCATTCATTAATTACAGTATAATTAGTCTGCAAAATACATCAATTCATAAACAGAGATACCTGGCTCTATAACAAGAAATATCTCCAGTAAATCGAAATAGCAACATTTTTCTTCTCTCCTTAAAGACAAGGAAAAGCCTGCACCTGGAAATACCTGTTCCAGAACAACGCATCAGTATCCAGAACCTACAGGGCTGCTGTGTCACACCAACAACTGCCCTGTTTGGTTAAGAACATCTAGGTCACCTCCTCCACAGCATTCTCTTGTACCCAGAGGAACCTGCCAACTTTCTTGAATTAATTCCTCCTCTACCTTCCCATTTCCATTCTCTTCTACCACTTTACACTGGTATCTACAATCTCCTTCTTTTTTGCATTAGCCTCTCATTAGGCATTTGTGAAAGAGGCAGATGCTCCGGATCAGTTAAATGCAATGCCAGAGAATCAATATTCAGTTGCAACTGTCAGAAAAAAAAATTATCAATTAACTTGTTTCTCAAAGGGTGCCATTTTCCAGTATTTCAGTATAACTAGCACTGGTACAAGCTGCCCTCAGGTATTCTGTCAGTGTGCACAGATTCATTTTTCAGGAAGAGTGAACCAGCAGTGCATTTAGAAGCAAAGCCACAGGCTCCTGCCACACACTGATGGGAACTATTTTAAAAGAGTAGTTTCTGTCTAGAATCATCTGACATGGAGTATTGTCCCACCTGCAACTTACGAGCACTGCACTGCCACAGGACACAGTTTGTGAGAAGCAGCTGCTGCTAATTCTGGAGCACACATCTAGCCTAGTCACAAAGCTTCAGCAAGTTTCAACAAAAGGATGCCTGAATACACAGATTAAAAAAAAAAAGCCCTAGCACTTAATGTTATTTTTTTAAAAGGAAATGTTTTAATTCAAACTAATTAACAGATCTATCGATAAGTAAGAAACTTCCTTCTACACTCAGAATTTTGGAAGGACCGCAGCTCTCCACAAAGAAAACCTTCACCAAGCCCTTCACCTCAGATCCACACTTCCAAGTTAGAAGCTCATTTATTTACAGCCTGCCAGAAAACACAGGGCTGGTCACCTTTAAGCCAGGCGCAGGGTAAAAGCCCTCCACTATCTTGCTGTTGTCGAAGAGGCTGTAGGCACCGTCGCGAATGGCCACCACGCCGCGGCTGCGGCAGTAGATGTCGATGCAGTACATGTTCCTGAAGGCCAGCCTGATGTGCGTGGGGGACTGGGGCAGGATGGAGAAGCACTGGTAGGCAGTGTTGGTGCGTTGGGTCAGTCCCAGCATGGGCACGGTCGGGAGTTTGTTGATGGCGTTTAACGGAGCCTGAGTGTCAAACAAAACCTGGGAGAGAGCGGAGATTGAGAGGTCAGGTACCTTATCTAAAAGAAAAGGTCAGGGAAAATGGGGCATAGCCCGGAAAATTAGATGCTTTCTGGCAATGAGATCCACAAACAATCGTAACACCCATGTAATTTTGAAGAGAACAGTTTAATCAGAATTCAGCTCCCAAGTATCTTGCAATTTGCTTGAGAGAAGTTTCTTAGAACATTACCTGTAACAACTGCACCACGTTTGGTGTTTTATTAAACATCTCCTGGAGCTGGTGCAGAATTGTGTTGTGACAGTTACTGCAACCTGAGTTTGGGCCAACAGTTCCAAGTGAAATGTGGAACTTCTGGAGGATGGAGTTCCACTGAATGCTGATCTGCAATGTCACAAACATAAAATGGTCTTGGAAGCTAGAACAAGTAGGTTGTAATAATGATGTTATAACAAGAGACTATAACAAGAAAGTTGGTCAGATTTAATTTTTCCCCCATTTTTCATCAAACCTCAACAGATTCCTAATCCCCCTTCCTCAAAAGTTGCTGAGGTTGTGAAGAAAAAAAAAAGCACTCTCAGCTTTAACACCCATTTTGGCACCCTGGATTGTTGGCAACCACCGAACTGGGCACTTACATCAGCAACACAACCAAAAAGCAAAAGAACCTTTTCAGCCAAAGGTGAGATAGAGAAAATTAAACTCGAGAGATTCATGGTGTGGAAAACTGATTAGTGAGTTGCTGGAGGTGGACCGGTTTTCTTAAGTTACATTGCACAAAAACGAGAACTGGATAATATGTAAGGAAGTTAAATGCAAAATCCATACTGCTGCTCTGGCTTATACTGCTTATACTTACATATATATAACATACATATGTATATATGTATACATATATTCATACATATGTGTGTGTATATATACATATATATTCACACACACTTCCCAATAAAATGCATATAAAAATACTCTTAAAAATTCAGTTTAGAAAATGAACACAAAAACGTCCCAGGAAGCAAATTTCAAGTGTATCAGCTACTTTGCATCAGCTGCACATAAAAACTATATTCTTAATCTGAAATAAACATGCACTTACTTCCTCCTCTACCTTGCACTTAAGGCAAAGATGTGAGCAAGTACTTAGTTATTTAAGAAATTAATAAGTTGTAAATTCAAATACTACAGAGGAAGCTAGAGTTCTGAACAAGAGAACAGCACTGCAACAAAATAATCAATGAACACCTCACTGAAAGCACAGCACTGCATCTGAAACTTTGTTAGAGTCCTCTCTTCTAAGGCACAATTAGGCACTCAGCTTACACATATCCATATATCCCAGTACAGCAGTGACCAGTAACAACACTTACACAAAGTTTTTCAGAAACAGGCTGCCACATCAGCTTTCATCAGTCAGAAGCACACAACTGTCCTTCCCACAATATAAAGTATCTAACAGAAATTCTCAAAAATTCTGAACTTCTAGGAACCCAAATCAGCAATGTGGCACCCTCTGTCTTTTCTACATTCATCTATACTAATTCCACTACAAAGAAAAATTCTGTAGCAAAATTCTGAGAAGTCTAAGCCTACGCATTCTGTTTTCAATCATACATTTAAAGTCCATTTAGGAGTTACTTACTGAGCTCCCCTTGGTAGTTCCATAACAAAGGATAAGTTTTCGGTAGTTGTAGATCCGAACTTCTGAAAAAATGTTCAAGTGGTTGGGGATGTCTGTGAAGAGACGAGGGAAGAGAGTTAAGAGTGAGAAAATCACAGTCATCTGTAACCCCCCATTTTGACAAAAAGGAGGTGATTTGTGTACCTGGTAAGGATCGTGCAAACTCCAGGACACACTCGTACAGCCGAGCAATACTGTTCCAGTCATTAAGGAACATCTCGACCACCTTGCGACCTCCAACTGGTTCAGACAACTGGTTTTCATACGTCAGGTAAACATGACGGGTTGGTCCTGCAGTGTTAGGAGATGGTAAATACTGATCAGCCCAGTGATCCTGAGCTGTGGTTTACAGACTATGAGTGAACTGTGGCAAGCAACCAGGAAGCACATTGAAATAACAGAAATGCATCAACTAAGCTGTCAGAATTTTGATTAAGGTACACTGCGGTTTATCAGAAATTTTAGGAGCAGATAGCTGTCCAGTTACACCAAGACATTAAAACTACTGGAACAGACAATATAAACTACAAAGAAACCAAATTTACCAGTGCTCCCCAGTGAAACTTGCCTTGCTCCCTGGATGAAGTGCTGTTCAGCGGGCAGTTTGCAAACACCAGCTCGGCCACCCACGTGCGATTATTTCTACCTTGTAGTCGGAAAGTGCAATCAAGAAGAGATCGGTCCAGAGCCTTCTGCGTTTCCTCGTTTACACCTTTACAGGGAGGAATTCTATACATGGCAAAAACAAAATCTCCATTAGACACAGTACAGTTCCACAAGTAACAACAGTACCCTCTAACATTTCCTGAAGGACTCCCAAGTCTGGACATGAAAGAATGAACAAATCAACAGCAGAGGCAGCTGGACCGCACAGTGAGATAACCTATTCCTCCTCAAGGACTGCAGTAAGTGTGTCACAAAAGCACTCTGAGCTAAGATCAATTTTTATATGGATTCAACACCTGCAAATTACAGACTGTCAAAGGATCTGCTGAATTGTCCTAATCTCCTGGTGAACTAAGAGCTCACCAATAGAAAACTCTTAAACAGAGAAATAAGCCAAAAAAGATGAAAATAACTAAGTTCTGTAGCAGTCTGAATTCATTTGCCTTCTAGAACAAGCTTGCTCTACATGCAATGAACAACCTGGCAGTTCCCTTGGTACTCACTAATTTATTCGTATCCCAATGTGTGAATTGAGCTCAGGGGACAGACTAAATAAAACTTAAGTAAAAACATGCCAAACTCTTTTTCAAATTCCTTGAGGATCTAGCCAGAAATTTCATGTTCCACCCTTAACTTCAGCTCACAAGTTCTCTGCTCACACACAAAGTTAAAAAGGTAGGGCCTGATGCATTTAGAGACTGTACATTTCTGCCTTTATGTCACTGTACATTTCTGCAGCAGAAAAGGAGTTATGAAGGTTTTACTCTAGGAGGTGTCTGGGGTTTGTGGTTTTCTGCTTGAAACTGATTTGTCCAATCAGGTCAATTTGTCCAAGCAGCTCCAATCAGTGGCTGCTTGTAGCTGGCATTCCTCAGGGTTAACACAGAAGCCTATGCTATTGGCCTCCTATTAACAATTTCAATGTAACTATTTCAATAGCCTGTATGATACAAAAGAATAGCAAATTTGCAGATGATGCCAAACTGAAGGGAGCACTTAACATGCTGGTGGTCAGGGCTGCCCTTCAGAGAGATCTCAGATGGCTGGAGGAACCAGTTAACAGGAACCTTATGAAGTTCCATGAAAACAAATGCCAAGTCCTGCACTTGGGCCTAAATAACCTATTAATTTACTGTATGAGTCTCAGATATTTCCTCTACAACTTCTTTACCATGGAATTGTCTTTTCTGGGATTCCTGGCATTTTCTTCTGCAGTTTCACATGATTGTCAAATAACATATGGAGTACGTAGGCCTCTGATCTGATCTAAAATTGCATATTCATGAATCATCACCACATCTTCCTTAGCACTGCCTGGATTTAAGGATTGAGGACTGTCAAACTGTTTTCAGAGCCCCTCAGTTTAGGCTAATGAAGGAAAAAAATTGTAGTTGGCTCTTAGTCTACTCTAATTTTCCCCCTTCTCTAGCACTGCTTCACATGCAAGTGCAAGACACACAGTATTAACACCCCTCCAAAAAAAAAAAATAGGAAAAATAACCCCAAAACAAAAATCCTGCCCCTGTCCTGATATTCTTATTGTTACTCTCCAAACAAACCTTTTTTTTTCTCTCAAGTGTACATACAGTAATAAAATGAAACAGAGAAATCCTCTTACTTTAATAAACGTATTGCATGGCTGAAGCCATCTCCTTCTACTTGTACTCCCTGGTGAGGAATGTCCATATTGGATAACTAGGAAAGAAGAAGAAAAATGTTATTCAAAGCAAAAAGTCAAGCAAAAAACTTGTAACATTTTCTAGGATTTTTTTTCCCCCAAGGGTGACAGATGTTTCACATCCTCAAGCACTGGAAAGCCAAAAAACGGTCTGTGCAAATCTGGTATAAAGTTGTCTCCCAACCCTTCCCACAAGTGCATTTTTCATCCTCATTTTCCCTTTTCCCTCAACTTTTCAAGCTTTTTGCAGTGCTGTGTACTAAGAGAAGCAGCTCTAACAAGACCAGTGCAACATGGTGTAGAAGACTGAGTGTCCCGGGCTCAGCTGGTGAGGCAATTCCAGAGTGAGCACATGAGCACAAGTTTGCCAAATAGTCACATCTACACACCAGAATCAGGAGCAGGGGAGGGGAAGAAGGAAACAAAATATTTTTTAGTACCTACCTCTATCCGAAGCCCTATAAATGGCATATTTGTATCACACATGGCTACAATATGAGCTAGCACTTTATTGAAGGCACACATTTCTCCCGACCGTTTTGGTTTCTTGGGTTCTACGGAACATGGATCTCCAGATAACTACAATTAAAATAAAGACAAATGTACTTGCATATTTGGAATAAACACTTCAAGAAGAGATGTAAGAGAATAACCTCATCCATCAAAGCGTTAAATGAATCACACCCTGAGCACAAACTTCTGAAAGGATCCACTTCAGGACTGAAGCAATTCAGTTAAAAAGTCTGTCCTTAAAACAGTACTTGTAGATCACTAAGCCATGTCAGCCTGGACCAAAGAAATAACTCTTATCCTTCAAAATCTACACATGGCCCAAAGTGTATCACACAGATACCAGCACTCTGCATATACAATAAATACACACTCCTCTGCACAGAGCTCTGCCTTGGCTCGGGAGAGCAGCAGGGAAGGCCAGGCATGAATTAAATGACAACTGTTACAAAACAGTTTCCCAGCATCTCCCTAGGCAAGCAGTCCAGAGAACCACTACAAGTAAGATGTCAGCCATAAAAACTCTGGAGACATGGCTACTAAAGCTGGAATTGATGCTCAGAACCCATGCTGAGCTTTCATGCACTGTAACCATCCCAATGGCTTTTGGAACACGTACCTTGCGCTTGACACCACTTTTTATTTGTTTGCCACTTTTTGTGTCCAGTACCAACTCTTCAATGTTTGGTTTGAACTGCTGTAGTAAAAGTGCAGTGGCAGGGCTTTCATCTCCTTCAGCATAGCTCACAGAAAGAAAATGGTACTTGTACTCTAGTTCTGTGGGGTTGCCAGGAACATCAAACATCTCTACAACCTATATTTAAACAAAACAAATTGAGAAGATTCTCAAGTTAAGAGTAAGTCTAATTCAGTTCCTATTGTTTCCCTTTCAAAGAACAGGCATTAGTCTTTTTCAATGTATTAATACTGTGGCTAGGAAAGGTATCCAAGAAGAGAAAGAAGACCAAACCTTTCAGGAAATGCAGAGAATGGGAAGGTTGCTGAGTAATAAATCTGTATGTGCCCTGTTCTGTATAAGCCTGAGTGCTTAAAAAACCCACAGGAGAAGGGAGGGAGAGGAGAGAATCAAGCATCACATCAATCACTTGGTTCCTAATGTTAGGAGTTAACAGTACAACAAACTGCCTGGGATATCCATGGCAGGGAGCAAAAGACAGAAGCATTTTTCAGTCACTTACAATGTAGTACTGGGGAAGGCGAGTGAGTTTGATGAACAGTTTGTGTTTGCAAAGGTTTCCCACTGGATGGCTGGCATAATTAGCTAGTTGAAGAGTTTCACTGCTCACTGTAGGCAGATGTTTTATAGACTGTTTGCAGCGCTGCTGTCCAAGCCAGAACCTTGCATGGAAACAAAGGTATTAGTACCCTGAGACTGGTTTCATGATTCTAATACACTGCTGTGTACAGCATTAGTGTCAAATTAAGAGTCAGTCATATTCTAAGCCATCATCTATCACTGCAGCACAAGTTAAATAAAGAAAAATCACATAGGAAATTTCATTACTTTATATTTTCTTATCATTTCTTTACATCTTGTCTTCAGCTTAACAGACAGCTGTTAATTCAAGAAGAAAAGCCCTGAAATTACTTGCTGAATAAATTTTTATATACTACAACATGAAATTACAATATAAAACAAAGAAGAGAAACATTTAAAAAACATGCAGATTGCAGTTACTTGACAATCTGGAATCTTCAATTACATTTTGGTATAGAAAGGAAAATATTTGCTCCCATATGCTGCTAAGCAATACAGTAAAAAAAAGTCACTGAAGCTGGATGTCACTCTAGGTTATGTCACAAACTCATTCACCTGCATAAGTTCGGAGATGAAGAAGTATATGCAAGACACCAAATTTATTCTCATGTTTGGAATTAAACTTTGTCCTACTCCAATGGATTCTGGCTATAGTGCAACACCAGGAAGACGAGCTAGGCTTGAAAGGGGCTCAGAAATGCATGGCTTGGGTATTCAGTCAAACTCCCACTGACAACAGCAGTGGAAAGTGCGGGTGCTCAGCATCTCTCCATCACAACACACCATATTTATTCTCACAGATACATGTCAGATACAGCTGTTCTAAAAGACATTCTGTGGACTGCTGAGCTTCCTCACAAACTGCAGCACTACCCAAGCCATTATCTCAAGTACATTATTTATAACAAAGGGAGGTTGATTTGTTTCTCCAGGGTGCCAGTGCTTCATGCATCATCAAGCTTCTTTTAGAAGCAGAATTCCTCAAATAGAGATTTCACCCTGCAATTAACTCAGAGCACTGGGAATTTCCAAAACGGCAGAGCAGGTGGAACTCAGTTCTCAGGCAGATGCAAACTGTGTTTGTATTATTTGCTACAACCTCTTATGGGAGCCAAATGTATCTTGTGCTTAAAACTCAGAGTTTTATGGAAGGAAGATTAGAGGCTTAAACCAGCAAGGGCTGAAGTGCTAGAAGATAAACAGGTGTTATTTAAATCATGCTAGGCCACTTCCTGGTTTTTCCTCTGTATTGTGAGAAGGGAGATCATTCTTGCTGAGAAACAAGCAGAGTTCAGCTGTAGAAACAGAGTGGAATAAAGGATATAGAAGATGAACATGAACAGAAAAAAATTTTCAGGAAGCAAGTGGTCTGCTACTGACTTAAAAGTGAAAAGACTTCATGCAAAGTGTCCATATAGCAATGCATGAGGCTACATGTAAGGGGGAAAACTAAAGTAGGACTATGGAATCAATTCCAAATAAAACCAGGCTTTCCTCCACTGCTTAGAGGAGATGGCAAACACTCAAGGTTGCTTACAACAGTGAGAAAGTATAACCTCTACTGTGGTAAAACACAAAGCCATGCAAGCGTGATCATCCAGAACACAAATGTGGTGATTCATTCCATGCAAACTAAGTCACTTACTTGAGCTGCTGAAGCCAAGGAATGATTCGTTTCATATCATCATTAACAGACTTCTCTATGTCATCGAGTGTCAGTTGATCTGCAAGAACATCAGGTGAGTGAATGGCCTTAGCACCAGTCTTTCAAACGAAACTTCAAACTTTCATTGAAAGTGTCTCATCTCATTAAACTCAGAACCATGTAACAGCCCAGGTTCAGGTTTCAAAGAAGACCTTGCTAGATCACCTGGTCCAACCTTTTGTGGGAAAGGGAGCACAGATGAGATTATCTAACACCCTACCCTGTCCAACTGCATCTTGAACATCTCCAGTGATGGAGACTCCACCAAAACTCTCAGGGGGTTGCTCTAAGGATTGTCTGATTTCTCTGTAAAGAATTGCTTTCTCATATAGAGATGAAACTTCTCCTGGTGCGACTTTTAAGTGTTGCCCCTTGTTTTTTCACATGGCTCATTGTGAAGAAAGAGATTAAGGTACCAACAGATGATCCATAATGCTTTTAAGACCACAGCAGGATGTTATCAACCAAATAAACTAAAAGAACTTCATTTCTTTTCTCAAGAAATGTGAAATCTGAAGTTAAGACTTGAACAGAAGTAACTCAAGATGTATAAGGTCACATAATACAATTCTCACTCAGGTCCATGTGAAATGACCCCATCCATTAACAGCACAAGCCAGAAATCATGAGTCATAAAGAATATGCATTGCATTGACTCCCAACAATAATTACTCTGTTGCCCTCTTAGAATAATCTTAACTGAACTGTGACACTTAAGCTCCAAGATCCTCTTTTCTATTCCTCAAACTCCAATACCTACATGATGACCCAAGCGTGGTGTTCATTTGCTCACAAAACTTTGCAGATCTGACAGAATTCTTCCCACAAAATTACCTCATAGTGCGGGATTCTTGCAAGATATGAAATGCCTCTGGTTTTGTGCCTACTTACCAACACCATACAGCATCAGCTGGAACATTCCAGAGTGGAGATCAACAAATACATGCAGGCACTCTGATCGACCACATGGTTCCAAAATCGGAATTACAAGAGTTGGGAGAGCCGTCTCAATGAACGCTAAACAAAAAATGATGTTAATAATTTCACACAAAATTCAAGCTTATATTAAAACTTAGCCAATTATAATCAAAAAACCAGTATGTTTTTAGAGAAACAAACCTCACTTGCACAGTATTACAGTGTTAACATAAAGAGGAAACCGAATATAAGATTTTCTCTGAGAAAACAGTGACAAACCAAATTTGAAGATCATTAATCCTTGAATATCTTTTAACTCACTGCTTCACAATTATAAAATCAATCTAAATCCCGAAAGTTTCAACAGCAGTTTAAGCAAAGTCTCATCTAAAACTAGTTCAAAACAGTGAAACATTTGCTTTCAATGCTGAATACAAGCAAGTTTTACAGTAGGCAAATTTTAAGCCTTCAAGCCAGACTACAATATTCTACCAGCTTCACCTATTAAATTGCATTTAGACGTATGGGTATTTTACAATTCCCAATGCAGAATAATTCAAAGCTAAGTTCTGTTAATTGTGAACGCATTTCCCTTAATTTTTTTTAATTTAAATTAATGAAAACAAGACACATCAAGAGAAAAGGAAACCATTCCTAGACACGAATGGAAATGAACTAGAAAAGCTTTAGCAAAAAACACATACAATTGTCATTAACATTGTAGCTCTTAAGAATGGCTTTCAGCTCCTCGAGTTTTTGATGAGATCTTGCATGGACACTGTCTATTAGGAGTTTTTCTATTGACAGGTGGTCAATCTGTAAAAAAGAAATGTACTTGAGTAAGCTCATATTTGATGTGTAGACTTTCTGCATTAGCACACTGGAACAAAAGTACTTAATGAAACAATCACTTCAGAAATAATTTGCTTAGAACTGGGGTGAGCCACATGGACTATTAACTTCAGTATTTGGAGCACTATAAAATACAACAAGCTACCTGTCTGTGCAGCAGGCAGAGGGAGAAGTTTTGAGCTAAGATTAGAAGAAGATGTAAAAGAAGTTTCACAAACTATGCTGTTAGCACTCCCTGTGCAGACCTACTTGTTCTGGACCAAAGTTGGTCCATTTTCAGCTTAGCTTTTTTTTTTGCACCACTGGTAACTAGCTTAAGCTAAAGAAAAAAGACCCCAAACACAAAACACCCCAAAGCAACACTTCATTAGGATGTAGTTGCCTCTACACAAACACACATGCAGCTGTAACATGAAACCCAACAAGTTTAAGTCCTGCTAACAGGGATGCAGTGACAGACACTGAGTATGGCCAACCCTACCGAACCCAGAAATATCTAGGGGCTTGCATCTACATTCTGTTGCACTGCCAGTGCTGAAGCTCATGCCACCACTTATATTCACTGTAACTTACTTGTGCAATCTAAATTAAAGCATTTGCATTTACATTCATTCACATTACAGTCACACTATTTACATACTTTGCATAAGAAAAGCTCCAGATTACAGCAAAACCTTTTTGTAGGTAACCTCACATTGCTTTGAAAACTGTTCAAGCTGAATTAAACTCAAATTTTATTCCAGCATAAGAGATAAATGCAGAAGAGGTTCATACAGCACAGAATTATACTATATTCAGTGCATGCTCTTGCATACCAGAATGACCTTCCCCTAAAGACAAGCTTTCCAAGACAAGGCCTTAAAAATCAAGTCTTTATCCATCCATGAGAGCACTTCACCTCAGCAGCTGCAATGAGGTAAATCTTCCTCACTAAGAAGTGACTACATGTTACACAGCTCATCCAATTTTCAGTAGGTTAACGCAGAACAACCTGCTCAGACAAACATGTTTGTTTGTGCCACTGTTTTATACAGTATCTTAAACAAACAGAAACCCAGTGTGCCACCTACGTCATTACAGCCGAGATCATTATTCAAACACTACAACAGCACTGTATTTACCACAGCTGATAATTTTTTCAAGCTCAGAGCAAGTCCTCATAAAGGAGGACAGCATCAACTTTAATAGATCTCAAATTTACAGCGGCCTCATATCTTAATCTACAGGCTGCAGACTTGATTCAGTCAGCTTAGACTGTGCAAACTCCAGTGGATCTTCACCAGATGTTGTACACAAAGAGCATTTTCTTGGATTTACACATAAATACAGCATCTTCACTAATTCAACTCTATATTTAGTAGCCTAAATATGCTAATTTAGGCTATTAAATAAGTAAATATAGTATATATTTACTATACTAACAGTAGAATTTCTACTCTAAAAGTAGAGTAGAAGGCTACCATGCTTCACTAGGTTTCCCACATCTCTCTGTAGCTGAAATATTGGTAGTTCTTGGCATTCACCATACAGACTCATCTGTCAGCACTGGTAACATGATGGGCCAGGAGGCTCAAATACAAAGCATGTACAGGAGGTGGAGGCTACCATCAGTAGAAGGTTCTGTGAGACAAGTGAAAAATCTGAGCTGTGGAGTTTTTCCCTGTGGAAAAACTACTGAAAGTATGAAGACTACACCATTCACTCCAGTTTACTAACTCTCCTAAACCCAAACACTGAAAGAAATAATAACAAACAGATGTCCTGATATATCACAGCCACATTTGCTGAGGGACTTAGAGAGGATTTATTATAATACCCAGAATGCAGTTTTTCTTAAATATCTTTTAGCAAGATCTAGAATTATCCCCAGTGAAGCATGATCCAAGTAGGCAGTTGACTGCAGTTACTCATTTTGGATCACTGCAACAATCCTACCCTTAAAATACAGGAACTGGAACATTCAAATAGGCCACAAGATTAAACCTGGTTAGTGATAATGTAAAACTAAGCTTCATCTAACCCTTGTAACAAACAAACCACATGAGCTCTTCAGCACAAGACTTCCAAATCACAATGCAAGATTTTCTAAAGTGGATAGCACTGCTGGGCAGCCAACTCCAGTGACCAGGGAAAGCTGATTTTCAGAGCAGCTCCAAGACAGGAAAGGGAAGAACTGTCTCTCTAGAAAGCATTTCAAGCCAAATCCTAATAGTAACTGATACGTTGCTGTTGTTTCCCCCCAGCCTCAGCATTCTGTCTCACAAGTGGTACAATGCACTGTGAAGCAGGTGCAATTTTTCAGATGAAGTCAAGGCCGATAATTTGTAACAACAATTTGAAGTCCCCACACAAACACTACACAACCTACAGCAACTACTTACTAGAAATCTTAGAAACAGCTCTTTAAATAGAATCAAAGTGGAACAAACTGAGTGCAAAGCACTTGAGTTTTTGATTCACAAAATTAGATGCCTCTTGGAAAGCAAACCTTTACCTTCATGGCTCTTTCTATCAGTTTGGAATCACAGGCTGGCAGTGGAGGCTCATGAGATATTTGTAAGGGTTTTGAGACATCAGTTTCATCAATTTTTATAGTGACCTTATGGACAGATGCAGTTCCTGTTTTCCTGCCAAGTACCTGTTGACTTAAAATAAACAGAAGAATTAAACCATGCAACTGAAAGAACAGAAAATACATTTTTCAGTAGCTAAACCTTGATTCTGAGTGTTCTGGTTAAAAACAACACTGTCAGCTGAACTGAAAAAAGGCATTTGTTTGAGATGACATTTTAAAGCACAACTGTTGGTAAACTGTAACTACATGAAGAATTTTAGATGACTGCAAATTCAACACAATCAGAAGTGTACTTGGATTGCTTTTTAAAATTTTATCTAGTGCAAGTCAAATAAAAAATATAGTAAAAGTCTGACAAAGAACTAATTAATTTTTAGATATCTAAATGTGTAAATACAAACTCATTTAGAACTGTATCCATTGCTCTTCTGTACATTGAGGTGCAACTCTTACTTCTCTGCAAACCAAGCAACAAGTGTAGGTACTTAATTTCAATAATTTAGGAATCTCACGTCAAAAATAGAGCACAATTCTGAAAATTATGGCTCAAGCTTGGTAAATATAATCCCTCCTGTTATTTCATTTATAGTTTGTTAACAGTCCTTTTGAAATTAACTTACTTCCAAACAGAGAGCGAGAGACATTTCCCCGCATGGTACCGCTCCACTTGCACAAGGTCACCCCAGCGCTCCCGGATCAGCATTAGCGTTTGTGAATGCAAGACTTCCAGCTGAAGAGCCAGGCAGAAGGAGTCTAATGCATGGAGCTAAGAAAATAGAAGATGTCCAGGAAGTCTGTACACTACATAAACCTGTTTCTGTACCCTTCATAAATCCATTAGTCACCTCTGTCAGACAAGGTGCTGTCTGAAAACACACTGGTGTACTAATCCAGACATAAAAACATATAAACAGCACCAAATATTTCTCAAAGGGCTTTTTTTTTTGTGGTTTTCTAAACTCTAAACTAGGACAGCTTATTAGACGGAGTCACAACAGCCTTGTTTTACAGATTTCTAGTTGTCATCATCTTTTACTGAAAAGATGATTACTAAAAAAGAAATTCCACTCACCCTATAGTTACCACTAACCCCATCTCTCCGTGGTCACCCTAAAATAACATGACTCTTTTTGCAGAAACCGTTTCACTGAAATCCATTTCACATTGTCAAGCAATCTACCCCTTGCAAGTGGAAAATCACTGCACATCCTGTATCTCCTCTCATTATTCACACAGATACAATACCGTTAACACACCGTCATCAACTGCACTTTACTGCAGTTCTTGGTAGCAAGAACTGCCAGCGCCCAGAACTCCCAAGTCAGCTCTGTATTTCATCTCCAAAGTTAGCTGCTGCTGCTGCACTGACTTACCACACAACCTGCTGCCTTGAATACCTCACCTTCACCTTTGCTGATTTAGTGTGTAGAATTAAATTTGACACGCAGGCACCTGAGAATTACTGATTCCAAGGCCATCATTGACTTCAAGGCCACCATAACTTTATGTCCAGACATTTCCCCCAAGCTTAACAGGGAATCCATCTTTCTTGACCTCCAGCTACTAAGAACAGCAAGGTTACATTAAACACCTAATTCAGAAGCCTTTCAGAAGGATACGCAAGCAGTTGTACATGTCCTGAAGGGGCTTTTCATCAGCAAACAGCCGGGACTGGACCAACTGATGGATGAAGTTGATCTGCATGCTGTGAACCAGGGCTCGACCATCTTCAGCAAACGAAAAATAAGTCACATCAGCCATCAGGAAAGAAGGTATTTAAAATAATTCAGTAAATTGATAAATTAAAAATAAAAAAGATACAACTGTACTGAGCAATTTCCATACCAGGTTTTATAACAAAACAACAAAATCTCGGAGATTTCAGTCATTCTACTACACTGTCACTGTATAGCTTTGTTAAGGTATTAAAACACTATAAAGCAAGGTCAAAACAGGACAAGTATATATAACTTCATTCTCTTAAGTGGTGATATGCAGAAAGCCCAGTATAAACAAGATTTATACAGTGCCAGAGACGAACATCATGTTAAAAGCAAAGTATAAAAGTTTGATTATTTTTCTTTACCACCAGTTTCCTTGTCTTCAACCAAAATTTCCAGCTTGAGAAGGCGCCAAGGGATGTCAGGGTCATCACCCATCACTGTCAAGGTGGCCTCAAACTCACCCTCAACTCGGAACTTCACACGGCCATTGGCTAAGGAAGACAAGAATGTTTTATTTCACTCAGTCTCCTAAGATGCCTCAAAATAACAATGTGGTAGCTCCTGGCACTCTTAATGGATTACTTCCCTATCATTTCTGCTCTGTTGCTTATGTTTCCGTGCAACTCTGAACATTTCACAGTCTGCAACAGACTCAATGTCAATAAGCAGCATAGACAGATGTACAAACTGTTCTGAAGTTAACTTGTTAAATCTGATAACTTGTTAACACTTGTGCTTATGTAATACAGAGTAACACTGAGCTGACTACCAGCCTGACAAACAAAACATCTGGCTGAAATATTCCTATTCTTTGCTACCATCAACAGTGAATGCTTTCAGCAATATTCAAATGACATTCAGAACATGGATCTCAGCCCAGGCTGAAATCCAGCCCTGAAAACACATCTCACTGCAAAGCATTTATTTAATATTAGAATATTATAAATTCATTTTCACGTGAGGAAGATAATCTTCTCCAGAATTTATATATATACAACAAGCAAAGTTTACACACATTATTTATCTAATTGACATGTACATCCTCACACCTCTGTGAACATTGCTATCTGGTTCACGAATTGGGAGCAAGGACTTTAAAACTATGCAAGCAAGGTCATAAAAAGAATGAGAGGCAGAGCAAACAAGTAAGTACAAGTCCTTACTCCTGCAGGTCAACCTTCTTCTCAATCATTTAACAAACTATGTTATACAACTTTACAATTAAAGACATTTAGAAATATTCCTGCAAAAATTTTAACCATTTAACTCCAGAAGTTTCATTTTCAAGAGCACCCCAGACATGCTCTTAAAACAAACCACACTCCAAACCAGAAAACTGAAAACTCTCAAGAGCTCAGACATATTATCCATATACCACTCATTTAGACTTCCATTAGACAAAAATGCCTCTAATACTGACACTGCAAGCACTCACATGGACTAGAGAAAACTAGCACTAAGATTTTTCAGAGGCATCTTTGATCTAGGTCTGCGGGGAATAGTTTACATATGGCTAGCTTTGTCTTGGTTAAAAGCATGGACGAGGTCCATTCCCACCCTATTCTCTGTGATTCTGCAATAACCTAGTCCAGTTTATAGCCATCCTTCCTGTAAAAAAGGTTGTCTTAATGTTTACCACTACTTGGGCTAAATGAAAACAGAGACCTCAAAACAGCTTAAGAGATCTCACTCTGTGGTGAGGCATTGAACAAAAGGCATTCATAAATATGAACAAATTCTGTGCCTGAACATGAATATCAAAAAGGCTTTAAAAAGCAACATTGGAGTGAATTGTTTAAACTCAAGTTCAAAGAGTTTCTGCAGAAAGACCTAACAGTTTAACTAATTTTAAAATTAAATTGAGATGAAGTAGCCTGAAGACTGTTTCACAAAACATTCCCTGAAAGAGCAAGACAATGTCTGAAATCTTTGGGCATTACCTGCACAGGATTTCTGGTAGAAAGTAAATAGTATTTCAGCAATATTATCAGTGCTCTCATTTTTCAAACAGGGAAGAAACCACATATTTTGATGTCATACAAAGACAGGATCCCAGTCTTAATAGATGATGCATCCTTAATGGTCTCACTTAATCTATCATTTAGCTTTGCTTTAGCACTAAAACAACAATTTTAAATCATCCTGCAATAATGTATCCTTCGAAAAAGTAATTCCAGTTCTTACCGACTGTAAGATTTGCCAGCTGTGGAGGGAGATCTGTAGTCACGAGTCGATGGCGAAGGATCTGGTTTAGCTGATGAAGTGTGGTTTGCTTCTCACTCTTTGTTATTGGGTCAGGAGGGATTATTTTATCCTGTTACAATAAACACAAGCAAGTCTATATGTCTCAAACATGTATAACAGATTGATAGCAGCAATTGTGAAAACCAACTAGAAGAGAAGTCTGGAAATATAAATACTACAGACCATTGCCCAGTGAAGTTTTATATCTTACACTCAGATTTGCTTTCTAGATGACTACATTTTACCCAAGACTGACCACTGAATAAAATCACTAAATTTGGTGGAACTAAACAAATGGATGGAATGTTTTACTGGGAAAGTGTAACTTGTTCAAACGGGAAGTGTTCTGCATGAGAAATTGATGCTGCAGAGACTTGGCACGAGGCCTGTACTGAGCTACAGTTCCATCTGCACACGAACAATTAGTTTGATTACCGTGCATTTGACGCCGTACAGGGGATTCCCAAACCCCCCAGACACAGCAGAGTTATTTACCCTAATGCAGGTGGGCAGCCGAGGGTAGGATCCAGTTGTCAGAACATCAATTGCATACGGGATGGCAAAGCTGGGCAGCCGAGCATGAACCAAAGCATCTCGAGCCAGCGATGCCAGACGATCAGCAGTGTCCACAAACAGGATGGCTTGCTGATCTAAGAAACTCGATATCATCTGTAGAGGACAAGGAGTTAAAAAAAAAAAGGGAATCAAAAAAATGCACAAATCAATGGCCCTTTACATTCAGTTTATCTGTCACTTCCAATTCAAGCAACTACATTTACAAAACAAAGAAATAATGAATATTCTGGCCACTTCTTACATTCACATGCAAGGACACTTAAAATCCACATGCCATTCCCGCTGCTGTGGGGGATCTGTACAGCCTCACAGCTCTTTATCTGCTGATTGCTACTGGAATGCAACCATACTTGTTTGTAATCATCAGGGGCTTGTTTTTCTGCAACATTCTGGACTTTATTCTTATTCATCCAAGATCAGGATGAAAGTGATAATAAGAACTAACACACTCAGATCACCACCTTCCCTGTCATGTTATCTTAACCCAAAGCATTCCTGAAACTACGTGCAGACAAGCCTTTCATTTTATGCCACCGATAAGTATTCGGGAACATGAACTGTTCAGAAACAAGATTACACATTTTCTAAACAGGATTTTTTTTTAAATTTCTGTAGTAAAAAGAAGTCAGGGTGTAGCAATAATCCATTTCCCTCAGAGATTGTTTCACGCCAGGCTCTGTCTCTAACTTACCGCACACTTTTCCACCTTCCCAGCATTATTAGCCCACTTGACCAAGGCTAACAAACGAACAAACAGCTGACGAGTGCGACTTGCAAACTGCACTATCTCTATTTTTCTGGAAAAAAAAAAGGACATTAAGCCAGCGCTCGGATATATAATAAAGCTGTAATTTAACTGTGGGCCCATTAAAAATAAAGAGCTGTAATGGTAACTTCTAATTGTGTTAATGCAGGCATTGTGGCTTGTTTGATTAACAGCATGGGGGGGGAAAAAGGTCTTTGTTGTGAATACCTAACAACATACATGGATTCTAACAAATCATGACTGTCTGGGAAAACAAAAAGCATATTCATAGGAATTAATCACTGACTGTAAGAGAAACAATTCCATACTGAACTCAACTAAATTATCTTTACACCTTTTACAGGATTTCCCCAAGGCTTAAGATTAAGTTTAAAGTAGGCAACATACCCAAGGATTACAGGACCTGACAGTAACATTACACATTCACTGTAAATAAATAAATAAATAAATAAATAAGCTACTAAACAAAATATCATTCTAGCATTTTTACAACATCTTTACACAATATGTTACAATATGGAAATAGAGTGGTGCGGGGGAATACCACAAAAACCTCACCCTTTAACTTCCCATTCCTGCCTTGCACAGAAATTGAGATAAGAGCTTACTGACTCTCAGTATTCCTCCCACCATTCTTTGTACAAGATAGTCAAAATGAAGGCGTGTCTGTCTGCATGTCTTCAGAGTTATTTTTTGTGAAAGAGAATGCAATAGGGGCACAGGCAGATTTTCATGCTTTATTACAGATCTACATTGTAGATGCATCAGACGAGACACAAAAGATCTGCAGTGTAGATCTGTAATGCCATACACTCTGAAATACCACTTCATGAACTGTTTATAGAGGTTTTCCTCCCTTTCTATGTGTTCAAATTACTAACTTCACCATGGTTTTCTACTTTTTGGGAAAAAACTCAAACCTAAGCTGTCTTCTTGATACAGTTTTCTAAAGTAACAGAAGCGTTTGGACAAAAAAACATTAATTAGCGTATAAGATACTGGCCTCTACCAAACAGAAGCTGCACCTCCTTCTGATCCCAGTCTGTAAAACACAAACTCGTAACACAGAAAGAGCCTGATTCTGCTCAGAGTGCTGGTGTAATGAGGTTAACTCTTCTGTGCAAGTAAAGCATAATCTGCTTGTAGCAGATGAACATGTAAGGCCAGAAGCACAACTAATACCATCTGGTCCTGTTTCTTCCATTACATAGTGTGAACCCCATCCAAGAACTTGGGCATTAAGCCAGTAACTCCTCTGTGTTCTAGAGCACATGTTTTGGAATGGCATTCAGCCTGGTATTAAGATTTCAAGTGGTGGACAAGCTGCCATACGTACACACTGCTCTAACACTAACCACACTATGAAAACAAGATGTTGAGAAATTTGAAAGATTCAGAAAAACTTTATGAGATTTGAAAGATGACTACAGTGGGACTTTAGAAAGCCAGAAATCTCTCAGACAAACTCCACATTGAAGTTGCTAAAATCCAGTAGTTATGTCAAACATCTATGGTGAAAGCAGCATGATAGCAGGAAAAACTCAAATTGATATTCTGTGATTGAAAATAAATTTAAAAACCCCAGCCCCCAAAATGCACAACAATTTAATAATGAAAATGATTGACAAATCTAGACAGAGTATTCCGGTATCTGTTCCATTAATACCACTTAAATGAAGTTAGAGAAGACTTGTTACTTTGATTTGACAGAACCCTGCTTCCAGAACCACCACCATCATCCCTGAATGACAACTGCATTGAGATTCTACTTCTCTAATAAAACATAAAGGTCTTCAAATTTGCTGCATTGTCTTTCATTATAGGTACATGACCTTATGCTGGGCTGCACAAAAAAAAATATTCAAGGAAGATGAAACCTAAGGAAAGAGTTTATTTACAAAACAAGAAACAAAAATTAAAATTTTTTCTAACAATCATGTGGATTTTTTACCCCTGGTCTTCACTGCTAAGTTTGGATCTCAGGTTTCAGATCCTTCAGACTAATGGCTGAGTCTGGAGAGCAAAGCATTAGATACAGCAAAATTAAATCAAGTTAAGGACCAATTAAGCAAGCTTGACATACAGAAGTCCATTGGAGTGGATGGGCTGCATCCAAGGATTCTGAGGGTGCTGATCCATGCCACTGTAAAGTTGCTCTCTCATTTTCAAAACCCACAGTGATCAAAGGTCTTGAAGACAGCAAAAAGGCAAACACCATGTCCTTCTTCAAGTGGGCAAAGGCGGATCTTGACACCTATAGGTTAGTTGGCCTAAGTTCATTTAAGAAAAAAATTCATAGAACAAATCTTTCTCTAAGTTATGTCCAGATAAACACCAAGCATGAAATTAGCCTGGAAATAACCAGGAGAAATCTGCCAAGGGCAAACCACTCCTGACCAACAAATTGCTTTCTACAGGATGAACTGCTCTGTGATCAAGGGGAGATCAGAAGATGGATTTGCATTCGCAGGAAACATGTGGCATACAAGGATGGGCTGAGGAAGCTGAATTTGCCCCTGCTTAAGAAGAAAAATCTGTGGCAAGATCCTACTGACATCTTCAAATATCTGAAGGGGTATTGTAAGGAAGATGGAACCAGACTCTTTTCAGAAGTGCAGAAGGTCAAGGTTCAACAGCTACAAACTAAACCAGTGAAAAACTAGTTAGACATGAGGAAAACAAAGAAACACAGTGATGTGGTCAAAGAATGAAGTAGGTTACCCAGAAAAAGATAATGATACTGTGCAAAACCCAGTCTCTCATTACCAAGAAGAAAGCCCCTGGATTTCCCCTGCAACTCAGCACTATTACTTTTCCACCACAGTACTACTGTTTTTTTTTCAATCCAACCACTTTATTGAAAGAGTTATTCCTACAATTGATAACTAATAAATGACCCTGAAAAAAAACCACTCTATTATACTACGACGCATAATTTCTCATCAGCTTTTCTTATCCCAGCATCTTTTGAACAGGCATTGTAATACAAAACTTGCATTTTATGTGAACTTTATTAGGGGATAACACCATCACATCTTCACCAAAGTATATATGCCACGTCACCAGGCTCCAGCTCCAAGAAAGAGAGCTTGAAGCCCAGCTACTGAAACCATTACAGTCTCAAAGCTAGAGAAAATATGGATAATTAAGCTGCATTCCTACAGATGAGCTCCTACAAGAGCTGTAAAGCCATCTCACCAAGAGGAGTTGTAAGTCAAAGCTAACAAAGATGTGAACATTTAATTTCAAGGCAATTTCAGTTGTAAGACATTCTCTGTATATTGAAGGCTGTCTTATTTTCTTTTCCCTAATCTATTAGGATTTCAGTTGTAGCCCCAGACCCATGTGCCCAACAAAGTAGAATCCAACTTTACCTAGAAATGGTAAATATAGAGATGGGAAAAGCCCCATCATGAGTACAGGGGAGCTCTGGACACAAGTCAGAAGTGATTTCTTCAGTAAATAGTGTGATAATCAAAAACCCAAACTAAACTAAATCAAAACCCACACTCTTTCTGTTAATAAAATATTATGCTGAAGGAAAATGGGTACAAGTAATCATTCCAGGTTATGATTCCATGAAAATGGGATTAATTCCACATGTTATGAGAATTTTGGAAGGTAACAGTTTTGAGATAACAATTAATGATCACCCTGGTACACAGAATTCTTTATTAAGATTCTTAGGAATATCATAGCTGCTATATCTCTCTAAAGAAATTTGGGTCAATTAATATGTCAATACAAATAAAGGGAACAATATTCTGACAAGTTTCAAAGCATTTATAAAGAGAAACAAATAAGTAAATGGATTTTTTAAATCTCAGCAGGGTGCTGTTCTGGTCTCTTACATTTGCTCTCTAATAATTTTCACACTTCAAAACCACATAGAACAGGAGCAGAAAACAGTGCCCAGGATAAGAAAGATCAGGTAACATGGAAAAATGCAGAAAAGAGATTTTTACCTTGCTGTCATTGTGAAACTGCTTATTCTGAACAAAACATTTCTTTATCACACTAACTAGAATCTATTTAAATTCTCCAGTTCCCTTCCACGTCAGCTTTACTGTCACTTCATTGCTTCAAGATTCACGAAGAGAAGAACATCCCTAACAGAGTTCACCTACTATAACAGCAACAAAAAAAATTCCCAAAAAACTATAAACCCAAACACCAACAAAACCCAATACTGTCACTGATGCTGAGAAAAATCTTGAAACTATGTAGTGACAGCAAGACAGACAAAGCTTATTTTCTTGCATAAAATCTAAAATTACGTGAAAAAGCAAAATGCACAACAACAGTATATAAATATTAACATCCTAAACAAGTTCTGTATTTTAACATGTATTACAGATCCTCTTATCATAACTCACCTTTCCATATCAGTCTTTCTTGGTAATCTATATGAAAGAAGAGGGGGAAAAAAAGATGTGTTATATATTGTTCTATTACATTCCAGACAACTAGAAATTTTGTTAGCAACCTTCAAGTACAGGAACTTCTACACAGCTACAAAGTATATAAAAAATAGTACCATGGGCCACCTGTCACTACTCTGTACCAGGCAAACTGGAACTGGTGAAATTAATTGAAAAGTTTGATGAATGGTGCTGAAATCAATTACTCTACACATGCCACAAACATACAGGAAGGACTTCTTGACTGATATTTTGGAAGTTCTTTCAAAGCAAACTAAAACTCTAAAATTCCTTGTCCTTTCCAGAGTTTGAACATTTTTTAACTCACGTCAGGCAATCTTTTGTTTGCACCCTTACCAGACATGGTACTGTACAAAAGCTATACCTACTTTTTCCCATTTGTTCTGTATGTCACTTCTTGAAACACACAGCTTCCCCACAAGAACCTCTACAGTTAAACAAAGTAGGAGGGAAACAGGTTTACTCAGAGTCCAAATGCTTTCAGGAAAGTTTTCTTGGCCCAAAAACATCTCTTTGTTTTGCCACTTCAAACGCATCAACATCAGCACAGCAGATCATTAAGTAAACGTAAATAACTTATTTCCCAAAAATAATCAC
The DNA here is from genome assembly GCA_013397845.1 of Melanocharis versteri. Classification (NCBI taxonomy): domain Eukaryota; kingdom Metazoa; phylum Chordata; class Aves; order Passeriformes; family Melanocharitidae; genus Melanocharis; species Melanocharis versteri. The sequence continues at coordinate 255,032 of VZTG01002908.1, read as the reverse complement.
ACGGTATTTTAAAAACTACAGAGGCAAGTCAAGGAGCTGCAGCATCTGAAAATATCTCCGTTTCAGACGTTCCAGTTTCACACATTTTGATATCAGAACCAGCACTACAGTTGGGGTTTTCTGGCAGTAACTTGGGGGCAAACTTAAGCATTTGAGCAGCCAATCTGCAGCTGCTCTCAGTTCTCACCGTCATTTTCTCTGTTTATGACAGATCACACAGCAGCTTTCGCTGTGCCCCTGGACACAGCCTGATGCAGAGAGATACCCGCCTGCACAGGCATCTATCTCCCCGGGTGGGAGAATGGGCAAGGGTATTTACAAGAGCAGGACAACGAGGAATGGGTTCAAATGGAAACAGAGTACGTTTAGATGGGATATCAGGAAAAAATTCTTCTCTGTGAGGCTCGTGAGGCACTGGCACAGGTTTCCCAGAGAAGCTGTGGATGCCCCATCCCTGGAAGTGTTCCAGGCCAGGCTGGATGAGGCTCTGAGCAACTTGGGATACTGGAAGGTGTCCCTGCCCATGGCAGGGGATCGGAACGGGATGATCTTTACTGTCCCTTCCAACCCAAACCATTTCATGAACGAGAAAACGCAACCACCTCCCCCCACTCCAGCCCCGGATGAGCTCCGGGACAGATCCCCGGCGAGGCCTCCGCATCCTCCCGGGATGCTGCGAGGCGGCACCGCCAGCCGGGCACGGAGAGATCCGCGGCACTCACAGGTCGGCCAGCACGGTGAGCTCGGCGTAGGTGCGGTGCAGGAGGAACTCGATGAGGGTGCTGAGGCGGTAGCCGGGGCTGGCGGCGGCTGTCACGGCGCCGGGGGCCGGCGGGGCCGGGGCTGACGCGGGGCCGGCCGGCACCAGCTGGGCGCTCTCCAGCTGCACCGGCGCCATGGCGGCGGCG
>VZTG01002908.1:201463-253419 GCA_013397845.1 Melanocharis versteri | reverse complement strand
GACACAGGAAGGGACAGAGGGACACAGGCAATGATACAGGGGCACAGGCAGGGACACACACGGGCCACAGGGACGCACACGGGACACAGGGACACACACGGGACGCACACGGGACACGGGGATGGTGCTGCCATTGTGCCACGGGACGGCTGCATCCCGGGATGGGTCAGGCTGGAAGGGATCACCCTGGGCCATCTGGTCCCACCTCCCTGCTCAAGCGGGGCCATCCCAGAGCACACGGCACAGGATTGTGTCCAGATGGTTCTGGAATGTCTCCAGTGAGGGAAGCTCCACACCCTCTCTGGACAATCAGTTCCAGAGCTTGGTCACTGCACAGGACAGAAATTCTTCCTCGTGTTCAGGTGGAACTTCTGTGCATCACCCTGCCTGTTGCCTCTTGTCCCATCGCCCCACGGAGCAGAGCCTGGTCCATCCCCTGCCCCCTCCCTGCAGACACTGACACACAGGGATGAGGGCCCCTCTCAGCCGTCTCTTCTCGAGGCTGAACAGGCCCAGCTCCCTCAGCCTTTCCTCAGGGAGATGCTCCAGTCCCTTCATCATCTTTGTCACACTCTGGACCTGCTCCAGGAGCTCCATGTCTCTCCTGTCCTGAGGAGCCCCAAACTGGACACAGCACTCCAGGTGATCCTCACAGGGCTGAGCAGAGGGGCAGGATCACATCCCTGCCCTTGTATTTGCCCCCGTTACTGAAATCCAGGGTGAAGGAGAACCGGATTATAGACTTGGTGCCTCAAAAGAGCCTTTGATGCGGCTCTTGGGGCTGTCAAGGAACAGCAGGCTCTGCTAGGCACCAGGCTGGCCAATCCCTTCCTCATGACTCAGGAAATGCAGGACATTCATGAGAGGTATCCACATGAGAAGCACTAGCAGAACATTGTCCTTTGAAATCATTGTCAGAGAGAGAAAAGGGAGCCATGAGCAGCAGAGCATCCAGTGGGATTGGGTGATAAACACAAAACTTTGGGAACTTTTTCATATTTCTGTCTTACAGATCAACTGACACCTCTGAAGGGAGGGAGAAGGGAAGGTCTGTAAACAGCTGAAGATTGATGTGTCGTGTACTGGTTACCAAAGGGGACTGTGTAAGGAAACTATAAATCCTGGTTGTTTTGTGTCATGATTCAGTCAAGTGTTAAATCATAAATTCTTGCCTTATGATTACAAAGAAACCCCTGAAATAAGCACAATAAATGCCCAAACTCGTCCAAGTTTAATAAAAAGAAGGAGAGGTCCTATTTGTTTTGTATGAAGTGCAGACTTTAAAAAAAAACTCTCCTCTTACACATATCTTTCCAGGAAAGTTAAATAATAGAGGAAACAGTTTTCAACCTGAGAATTGTGTAATCGGTTTAATAATGATAACAATAACCCATCCAGGTAGGAAGGGCAGTATTGCTGCAGCTGTGAGCCATGCCAGGTTTGTGGGCTGCTTCAGTCACAGAAAGATGAACCTTTGAGCTGGGGGTGGATAGTGATTGTTGGCTGGGAATTTTTTTACACCTAAAATCACTAAAATGTGTTTGTACCTAACTTTTGAGGGGGTTTTGTTTGTTTGTTTGTGTTTTGGTTTTGTTTTGTTTGTTTTTAGGTTAGTTCAGAGGGGTTTTTTTCAATACAGATGAAAGAAATATTTACTTTATTCTGTTTATATAAATTAATCTATAAAGGATAGAATGATAAATACTCTCTGGATCATACTGTGATATAAGTTATTGGCTTAATCTGTTTTAAGTTCTTGTCTGCCCATTTCAAAGATTTTTTTTCCAAATGTATGAAAATCTTTTTTTTCACTCTAGATGCATGAATAAATGCAATGTACTCATTTTATGGCCAACTAGCTGCACTAATGAAGAAAATACTGACTTACATGCACAGGAATCTGATTAGGCTGTTTATAAGAACTATAACTTAGAAATACAAGATTTTAAATTGTTTTTTCCTCTTCTTCCCATCTCTTCCGATTTACTCTGTAATAAAGTTCCCATTGATTTCAGTGGCACAAGCTCAGACTTTGTTGATGAAAGAGCAGGTGGGAAATTCTGATGCGGTTTAACTTTGCCCCTGTTAGAATTCTTCTGCAGAAAAGCTCTGGTCTTGGTGAATTTTTCAGCGTTATTTGGGGGAGTGGACATCCTCAGCTTGTCTGCATTTCTCCACTCCTCTTGGAGAGAAGTTAATTAGTGCTGTGGCACAGATTGTGCTGAACTCTCCTCTCACGTGGCTGCATAGGAAAGAAGCTCTTTATACTGTTTTCGAAGAAAGGAGGAGCAGCCACAGAGAAATTTCAGAAGCTCAAGGCTTACATTTGTGCGCCCACAGCAGTTGTGCTGTTGGGAGACCTGACAACAAGTTTGAACTCCTTAAAACAACATCAGTTGTTTTAGCAGTAAGTTGGAGATGAGCATTAGGAGTTCAAAAGCAGGTGACTGGCCTACAAAATAACCGTGAAAAAGAAATATTTAAGTTTCCTGCTTCTTATTGTCTTTCTGAGGTTGGCAGTGCTACCATTCTTTGACACAAATACTTCCAGGAAGGATGAGCATTGTGCCTAAATTCAAAACCCCAGCTTGAAGGACCTGGTAGTAGGTTCTAGAAATCTGTTGGGGTGGCAAAAGCAAAACTACGTGAGGGAGAAAGCTGGGCCAGTGGGGTTGCTGGAAAGAGTAACAAGACTTCTGGGGTAGAGAGGGCTCCCTGCAAAGGCTGCTGTATTTTCATTTGTGTTTGTTCTCTTCATTCAGCAGGTTTCGACTTCTGCCATTTAAACCAGGTGACAAATTTTCTCATATCAGTGGGAAGAGAACAGGCCTGGTAAGTCTCACACAAGCATTGTCTCTGACCTCAGGCTTTCCTGCAGACAGACAATCCCTCACACAGACACTCGGTGTGGCACTGGGGACCCGTCCAGCTGAGTGACCTGACATGCAGGCACGGCTGGCTCATACACACAATCATAGAACGGCTTGGGTTGGAAGGGACCTTAAAGGTCATCTTGTTCCAATCCCCCTACCGTGGGCAGGGACACCTTCCACTAGAGCAGGTTGCTCAGAACTCCATCCAGCCTGGCTTTGTACACTTCCAGGGATGGGGCATCCACAAAGTCTCTGTTCACCCTGTGCTAGCCCCACACCCTCACAGTAAAGCACATCCACCTTGATGACCAGCTCTACCTGGCTCATCTTGTCATGGAGCATGGACAGGGCCTCAGAGCCATGGGGGAAGCAGGGGTTTGCCTGGCAGGAGGATGTGGTAGGGGCACAGGGGATGGGGGCGATGGCCCAGCATTGCAGCCAGTCTCTGGATCAGCCTGGCCAGCTCCTGCTGCGTGCAGTGTGTGCCCCACTGTGTGACATGAGGATGGTGAAGGGCCCTGAGGGAGAGCCATGTGAGGAGCAGCTGAGGGCACTGGGTCTGTTCAGCCTAGAGAAGAGGAGGCTGAGGGGAAACCTCATTGCAGTTACAATTTCCTCGTGAGTGGAAGAGGAGAGGCAGGTACAGATCTCTACTCTCTCATGACCAGTGACAGGACTTGAGGAAATGGCATGAAGCTGGGTCACAGGAGGTTTAGATTAGATATCAAGATAAGGTTCTTCCCCCAGAGGGTGGCTGGGTGCTGGAACAGGCTCCCCAGGGCAGCGGTCACAGCACCAGCCTGACAGAACTCAAGAGGTGTTTGGATGATGCTCTCGGGCACATGGTGTGACTCTTGGGGTGTCCTGTGCTGGGCCAGGAGTTGGACTCGATGATCCTGATGGGTCTCTTCCAGCTCAGCTTACTCTATGATTCCATGATTCTAGTCTCTGCACCCCTCTGTGTGTGAAAAGCCTTACTGGGGAGCCCAGGCACCTGAGTTCAGGTAGGGATTTGTTGGTCGATCAAAACCTGTTGCTATTAACTGTGGAGCTGACAGGGTTATAGAGCTAATGGGAAGGACAGCAGGTGACTTTCTGTTTCAAGGGAAGTTAAACATTTACTGTTCTTGGAACCCCGGGGCAAATGTTCAGTGGGAGGGAGCCAGACCGTATCGTGCTCTACAAGGCAGGCTCTGAGCTGTCCTGTGTTTGTGTAGCTCAGAGCTTGGGCATTCTATTTCTCTGTCACGCTTTTTAATCAGAGAAACGTTTAATCACACAGGCACCTCCTGGGCTTGACAGTTAAGTATTTTTTTAAATAATAAGAAATAATAGCATGCAAATATAGTTCAAAGATTTCTCGTTAATAATTTAATTCATACAGTGTTGCGACGTTTAGCAATGTTATATCCAAATGCCTATATAAATTATGAGTGGTAAGAGTTTGATATATTTCGTTCTTTTCAGAAGACATGAGAGAATCCAATATAGTGTGGGAGAGTTCCCACATATAGTATCAGTAATTGCAGTGCTGCATATTATAAACTTACAGAGCTTACAATCCAATAAAAGTTAAGATATATATATTTAAATTCTAATGAGATTTCATGTGTCACTATTAGATCAAACACATACCAACACCAAAAAAAGATTAGACTTTTCCATTATAACGCTTGCATGAATATAAGACTTTTTCTAAAACATTATGCTGAAAGTCCAGTAGAAAAATATCAATGACCTTTTAATCACAAATGATTTTATGTCCTGTATCTTTATTAGCTATTATTTTTTTAATTAAAAGGACTTCTAAAATGAATTAATTTGTTGACAGTCTAGTATTTCAAGCCACAAGCCACTGGTTTGTGAATTGTACAGGGCTTACTGCACCTAAAATAGAGCATTCTTTGCAAAATTGTGTGTGTGTTAGAGGAAGAGGGTTTGTAGATGGTTACTGCACGTGCTCTGCTTTTTTCTGTTTATTAGAGAGTCACAAAGGGAACCAATTAAAAAAGAAAAAGCCTCCAACATGTAAGCTTTAAAGTTATAGTTTAAGTCTCTTATTTGATCTGCTTTGTTTGTAGGATTAAGTTTGACATCTATTTTTTTGAGTGGTAGGAGACTTATAGTAGCAGATAGAGAGTTCTCTGTCAGTCACTCTGGTTAGTGAGACAGAGAACCTCTTGTGTGGTACATAGTAAAGTACACCCCAGTTCTAATTATGTCTTGTGAACAACTTAAGAAAAGCAACATTCTCCGAGTCATAAAATAGAATCTTTGATTTTACTTGAATTTACAAAAGTCGCCTTTCTTATTATAAGGCAAAATGGATTATTTTTTTAATACTTAACATAGCTGTATTACTCTGAGCTTCTTTTGGGGCTTCTTTACTAACAATGTTGATATACAGTGTAAATTTTAAATTGATTTATCTCTGTCAGACTGGAACTAAAGCCAGCTAAAGGCCTTGCTATCCTCAAAAGACTTTATTTTCATTATTATTGCAATTAAGTTAATTACAACTCAATTTACTATTTTAACCATAGGAGCTTCATTTTTTTCTGTGTGTAAAAAAACGCTTTGTTCACAAGTAATTCTGAAATGGGAGCAAAATAGTGGCATCCTTTCTGGACCCCACATCTTTGAAAAGCTAACAAAGGAGAAGGAGCCCCTGATCTGGCAATCTGGCACATGGGGGTAAAGTGATGAATTGCACTGTTCAGTCATTGACTTGAACAACTTGACAATACCCTCCAAACCCTGGGATTTCTCCCCGTCTAACCATCCCCGGGTGTTACTCGGAATTTGAGAAAAATACATGTGTGCTGAAAAAAATACAAAGTGAGCCCTTATTTCAACATGAAAGCACTTTTGGGCAAAAGGATTTATCTGTGCAAACACCTAAAAGAGATGGAGAGAATATCAGGGAAGTAGATGTGATTAGTCATACCCAGTGGGAGAAGGACTGCAGCTGTGAAGTATTCTGTCCTGACCTTAGAAGTAGACAGCTCGATTGTGTTTAACTGCTGCTGGCTAATACATTCAGACAGTGCAAACTCTCACGCTCTTCCAAAGACAAAGGTGGGTACCAGAACATGCTTAATTGCAAACTCTTTGTAGATCTCAGCTGTGGTCAGATGAGGTTTAAATTCTGGCCCCTCTCTCTCAGAAGTAAGGACACATGGAATTGTGGCTGAGCTGCCATCCGTCACCCAGACTTCGGATGTGAAGGAAGTTTCTGGGCTAAGATGCTATCCAAGAAACTTCCATCTTGCACAGCTTTTAGATTGTGATGGTTTTTTTTTTCCCCAGAAGGGATAAACCAGCATTTTTTGTAGCAGTTAGGAGAAACTTATCTAAGCACTGCCTGTGTCACAAAGCTCCAAGATGCCAGCTCTGACAACAGGGAATGCCAGAACAGGTTTGGCAGCAGGCTGAAGAGCTGATTATGAGTTGAGCTGTGTGACTGCAAACTTGGTTGACTTAGTGAACTCCAGCAACTATTCACTGTCCCTAAAAATTGAAGAGTATGGTGAAAAGGCAGACTCATATCTGTAGCAGTGCAGGAATACTGATCCTGTAGTAGATTATAGGATATTTTGCTTATGGGCAAGAGGAGCAGGTTGCTCTCAGATGCTGTAAGGGCTTCCACACAGGCAGCAGTTCTGGCCAGTGCCAGGTTTAGAAGATCAGAAATTGCAGGTTGAGGGTGGAATTGCCTCTCTTCAAGGATTGTAGTTCATCTGGAAGCACCAACTTCTTACTCCTAACTAAACACAGCCTGTTGTGCCAGAGGGACATGAAATCCTTTGCATGGGGCCAGGCAGCACCTGGCTGAGAGCTGGTTAGAGATTTTTGTGGGACACAGACCACATCCTGAGAACTGCACGTAGCCCCCAGTTCAGGCAACTTAGAGTTAAGCGCAGGAGATTCCCATCCCTACTGATTGCAGAGGTAATTAATAGCCTCTGTCTTGTTGCAGTGCTCTGCAAAATGCTAAAAATTGTTACCTTTCTGCACAGCTGTAGAATGCAGAAGACACGGTAGAATCCCAGTAAATCTTAGCAATGTTTTATTTTTGTTTGGGGTTCAGCCAGGAGAACTGTACCCCGTTCTGTCTTTGGTTGGTTTCTGGAAAATAATCTGACCCTGGAAGTGGGCACTTTTTGTGAAAATGTGCTTTCACCAGAAAGCACAGCACTGCCCAATAGCACCGTGGTGCAAACGAAACAAATTGTGTGGGGAAATGACTGTGCTTCACCTCAGAACGTCACTTACTGGAACTGATTCCTTCAGGCTTGAGAGCAAGATTGGAAAGAAGAGCAACAGCAAAGCGATCTCTCTCCCTCTAGTGCCTACAGACCCAGACTTCTCAGAGTTTGACAGCTCAAAGGAAGACTGAGAGAGAAGAAAAAAAATTCTGTCTTTCTGCAATGCATTTAGGACAAGCAAAAGCACATTCACAGCTAATTTTAAGCAGCCTTCAGAATGCAGTACAACACCTTAGTAAAAACACTTGTACCTAATCCTTGCATTCTGGTATTTTTAGAAGGCATCATGCAATTCAGCAGTAGTTTCAGCCCATGTCTCCTTTGTAATGGATGACACCACTCTATTTCTCATTTTAATTTAGAATTAGCTTGCTGACAATAAGCCTTGCTCACATAACACATACTGATTTAACTAAATTAATTTAGAAATTAAATTAGATACACACGGACAGTCTTCTTTCTCCCTCCCTCTAAGGTGGCCTTCTTAATCTGTGTTAGGAGAGCCCTTTGTCTTAGTCTAGGTGGAACTGGTAAAGAGCTGTCTCCACCACTTGTCTGTCTCATGCTCTGCAGCGGGAGGAGAACTTGGTCTAATTTCCTATCTTAAACTGTAGGAGGGTAAAGTCACCTTCTTAGACTAAGGGTAATTTTCTTGCCCTGCTTTACAGTGCAAGAACCTCCCCAAGTACTGGCCTGCAGCAATTTGCATGTGTGGATTTTGAGGCTTTTGAACACAGTGCCTCTTCCTTTGGTGGCTTATTATTTTCGGTAGTGTGGGAACTCGGGGTACAGCTGTTTTGTGCTGTTTTGTCTGTGCCTGGTTTTATCCTGATCCAGTACCTCCCCGCCAGGAGGCTTAGGTTAGCTCTGGGCTGCCTCTAATGAGCTGCAAATGAAAACAAAGTCCTCTAGCCCATGGTTTCTCTCTGTTATGTATTATCTAATCAGGCCTCTCTGGAACAGGCCTTTAGAAACCTGTTCCCTGCGCAAGCATATGAACTAGACTTACCAGTAGTTTGTGTTAAGGCTGCTCTGGAGCAGAGAGAAATACAGAGCGGTCTTTTTGATGACTTTTTTCTTTTTTCATAGATATATAATATGTTTTCTTACAAAGATATCCACAAAAAATCCTCCTTCTCTTTAGCATCTTGTAGAGCACTAGTCAGAGGTACAGTACATAAAATACCAGTACATCAAGAGATAAGAACTGAACCTCTTCTGGAATAAAACAAGGAATGGAAACTCAAACCAATTCCTGTTCCTTTGACCTGCTAGAATGTAGATAAAAAACCTAACATTTCTAGGGATGAGTTTGTGTACGTGGGAAAGCCGCTGAAAATCAGTGAAATATGTACTTAAAAGCTGATTATTCTGCACCTATCCCTGCATAGATCCTTTCTACTGTACAGTGTCCTTCTGCAGTGTGGCTTAATCTGTTTCTAAAAGGCAAAGAGAGACCATGTAGTCCTGTAGTGCAAAATGTCTGCTGCCAGAATAGCTGGTCAGACCCTTTTCTCCATGCAAGGAAGCTCTATCTTAATTGCAGTTAATCCAGTCAGAAAAGAGCAACAAATCTCTATGCACAGGAGGTATTTATCAGTCTAAAATGTGACAGGAAAACAATGAAGACTTCCTCAGAGAGTGCTGAGTTTGAGCTCTTATCTGGAGCTGTCCCTTCATTTCACCCCAAAGTTTCTCTGTTGACGAGGTTCTCAACTTAGGTTCGTATCAAATCACTCTCTTGTTTGTAACATTACGTTGCATGAGGAAATTGTGTCCAGGCCTTCACTGTGCTGGCAAGTTGTATCCCCACGTGTTGGAGAGGGATGAGAAAGGACGAGTGAATGACAGGGCAGGTGTTTATCAGCTCTACGTATTTTACATGGGAGAACTCGGACTCTTCCCATGCTCTGAGCTGCACCCAGCCTGGGTGCCCGAAGGGGCAGATGTGACTGGAGCCCTGTGCCTGTGCACACACAGGCAGTGGAGGTGCCCATCTGTGTTCACAGCACAGAGCAGCAGGCAGGGATCAACCTGGCCAGGGCATTAATCTCTCCTGTGATAAGAGCCATAAATCACAATATTCAGAACATGCAGGAGAAGTGGCAAAGAACACTGAAGATGGGGGATGTCATCCTCCCTGCCCACCCTGAAGTAGAAAAGCCTGTCTTGTAGCCCACAACAATTTCACCCATTAGTCAGTTTAGTCCTTCCCTTCAGAGCACAGTTTCATTTTCAAACACAGAAACTTTCAAACTATCTTGAAGTGTTTAATTCCCCTAAGCAGAGTAACCTGTAAATGGTATTTCTCCCATTTGCCTCCATCATGTCAGTAAGTCAGGCTTTCCCTACTCTCCTAATTTTTTAAGGAGTCACCTGAGCCCTTTGTCTCAATGACTGATAATCTTCTACAGCCCAAAAATAACTGTTCTTAAAATGGGTCCATCTCTGAACAGATGTGGTTTCCCTAGTGTGGGTGATGTTGAAACAGGAAGCCAATTTGCTACAGAACCAGAGTCACTATTTACACTAGTCCTGGACTGTGGGTAGAAACCTGTGACAAATTTTAACTCAGAAAGAAAAATGTTAGTCATAGGAAAAAGAGAGAAAGTTAGAGAAATGAAGGAACTGTAGGAAGCCAGACTAGTTTTAAACTGAGGCAGGAGAAATGCAATCCATAACCTGTCATGACTGATGGGAATGAAAGCTAACTAGGATACTGGTTAGACCACTGGAGGACTCTGATTCCAGGCATGTTACAAAAAGACTCCTTAAAAACAGACTTACAAACAGACTATTGCCAGGGCAGGCACCCACCACTTTAATATCTGTAGTTCAGACTGGATTTGTCTGCGTGCGTTCTGAATGCAAAAAGTGATAATGAAGATAGGAAATGAAAATATTTCTCCTTAACCCATAAAGAGAGGCTGAGAGCCTTATTGAAATAAGATATCTTCCACGGATTTTGCAATCAGAATAGAGATTACATTTTGAGGGCCTTGGAGGTCTCCACGTGGTATGTAACCCTTTGGAGTGCACATTCTGCCTGTGCTTCCATCACAGCCTGGGCAGGAAAGTCTGGGGCAGAGCACATAATTTCTTACACCATGGGAGAAGCAGAAGTGACAAAAGCATTTCCAGAACATTGCTAGGAGAATGCTGAGATGCCACATGTGCATTCAAAAATTACTTTTCTAAAAACAGAGGAGACACCTGCAATTGCTGTAATTGCTGGTTTGGTGCTCATGTCCCCAGATCAAAAGAAAAGGAGCTCCCCTCCTGTTAGGTAAGGATCACTAATCCAAAGTGAACAGCATAGGGAGAAGTCCTCTTTGTTTTGGAAGAACAATAGGAATTGGTTGTGCTCATTAACTAAAAAATCTTGCTTTGGTATCTTTTTTTTTTCCTTTGTGTAATCAGTGCTTTACAGATTTATGGAATATGAGATTATTTTCTTTGACCTCCAATATATCACAGAACCTTCAGTTTCACTGAACTAACCATGTTGCTGAGCATAACATGTTATGTACCTTGTTTCTGGCACAGCGTATCTTGAAGAAAGTGCCCAGTCTTGGTCTGAAGCTATCAAAAAATGGAGCAGCCAAGGTTTCATTTCACTGTCACAGTTTGGCTTTGACAGTCTGACAACTGTGCTGCTCTTAGCTCCCCTTTTGTGCTTCTCCACTAGACTCCATAACAGGGCAGGTCATAGTTGATACCTAATGGTTTTCAGTGTTTCATGTATTTGTGAAAGATCTGAGAGACGGATTTTCTTAGCAGTGTAGAGATATTGTGCTTGAAGGGGGTCCCTGTAACACTCTTAGGCTATGAATTGTGGTAGAACATGCCAGCTGAGCCTAGAAGGGAAAGAAAATGAAATATAAATTCATTACTGCAGAGCCAGAACAGCAAGGATAAATTCTGTCTGTTTCCAGGCATCTACTTTATATTCCCACCTAAGGATACCATTAGTGGAGACAAACTGAGCTCTTTTGATCACTTTCTACTGTGAAAAGGGTCAATCCTCCTTGCTCTTCACACTCCCTCCTACATGATCCTGACTCACCCTTGGGCTGACTTTCATATTCACTGAGCTGATGCAGCTCATTAACCCAACAGAAAACTGTCTTTTTTTTTTTTTTTTACTTCTCTGCATTTATTTTCTGTCAGTTCAATGAGCTGAATCAGCTCAGCCAGGGGTCAGGTAAGTGTCAAAAGTAAGGAAGCATGGGTGGGAAACAGGTAGAATTAGGGGAAGGAAGAGGAAGAAGACAGGAAAAAGCACACAAGGTGAAGGAACAAGACTGCTTCTTTCAGTGACAGGAAGTCTTAAGATCAGCTTACCGTGTCTGATTATATCCTTAGGAAGGTGATTTCCCTGGAGTTCCTGTGGGTTCAGTGTAGAAAAGGGAGTTTCTTTAGAGGGTGGATAAAAAGGAAATAAAGGGAAGTAATCTAATTTAGACACACAGGTTAGGCAATGTAAATAGACCTGTTTTTTACTGCAAAGACCCCTGTGATTAAAGCTTTAAAACACAGTTAATGACTAAATGCCTGGAAAATCAAAACAATGGTCTCTAAATGCAGAAGTGGCCTTCAGAGAGCTCCAAAAGGCCTCAAGTGCAATCAGAAAGACCATGCAAGCCCAGGGAGCAGGGCATGAGCACCAGGTGGATTGGCTGTGTGAAATCAGTGTCGAGCAAAGGCTGGTGAAGCTGATGTCACTTGGAATTTGCTCAGGCTCTGCCTGAGGAGAAAATCAGGAGCAGTTCTCTAGCGTACGTCTTGTTTTCAGCAGAACAGAGTTCCCCCTGCCATCCCCTGCGTGCCACCAGCTCGCTCCTTAACTTTGTTTCTGTGTTGCTCTTTTTTCGCTTCTGCCATTATTTGTAAAACTACTACCGAAAATGACCTACATAAATAAATAAACTGAATGAATAAATCATGAGGGAGAGAATGAATGTGTGAGTGTGTAGGTGGATGACACAGAGAACCAGGCTGGTGGGAGCAGCAGGAGCTCTCCGTTCATTTGCTGTCAGCAGCAGAGCCCCAGGGAAGGTAAGGAAATTAAGCACCTGCTTGTGCAAGGTGCCGAGTGCCTTCGTCTTCTGTCATTTTTGGAGATAATCAAAAGCATTTCCAGACCTTGCCAGCAGAGGCTTCAAGGAAGGAGGAAGAAGGCAGAAGACTAAACCTGTGACTTTTATCCTTTGTTTTTTCTGTTTTCAGATCCCTAAGGATTTTTCCCTATAATGAATCTTTTCATAATTACCTTTCATGGAGCCTTTTAAAACAATCAATGGACCCTCGAGGACCTGTGCAGCTGAATTTCTGGCTTTCAGATAAGGCAAGGCAGGAGAAACTTTCCTTTTGCAAGAGCAAGTCTGGAAGTGTAATTTCAGAGTTTATATCAGTTGTATCCAATCAGGTATGACCTTTTCTCCATGGAAGACACTTGCTGAGCCACTGGCCCCTTGCCACACCACTGAACCCTGGGACTTTTCTGTATGGGAGCATGAGGTGAACTCTGCAGTTCAGGAGGGATTTTGATGCTCCTTTGAGATTTGCCACCTCTCACCCCAGAGATGAAATGTGCCCATTACGCTGACAGCTTTGCTCTTCAGGATGAGGCATATACAGCTGGAATTCAACTGATTGCAGAAAGGCACGTGTATTATTAAATGGACAAATTTCAACCAAAGAAAAATAGTGGTTTAATTATCAGTGGTGTTTGCAGTACTTAGTGCTCCTGACCTTGCAGCAGTCCTCTGTTTTGGTTTCCGAGGTAGTTCAAACCTTTGTGTGATATGTCCAAAGGATAAGGTTGTATTATGGTATGAGGTAGACAGAGCAGCTTTTTAAAGAATGCTTGGAAATGTGTGTCCATACTTATGGGTTTTGTATATGTACAGTTTCCTCTCACCTTTTCTAAATACGTGGCTCTTTAGCCCTCATCACAGGAGTCTAGGTATCCCTCACAAATGATAAGTAGCTGGATTAGAACTAAAGAAATTGTCTTGAATTTCCTTTCAAAACAAATGTGGCTTGTTCCTGTTCTCTTCTAGAAGTTTGCCCTGGCACAAACTTTCTCTTCATAGTTGACCATTGGAGGTGTTGTGGGAGATCCAAATGACACACAGTGCAGCCAGCCCTTGGGTACATTATGCATTCCCCTGAAGAGCACTGGAAAAGAAAATAGGATTTTTCAATTTCTTTTTCAGTATTCAGGGTAGCAGCAGAGTTGAGAATAGGATATAGAGGATGAGGTATTGTTAGTTGCAGGTTATGCTTTTGAGAAGATGTGATGTTCTGAATCGATTTTCTCTTTAAACTTGGCAATTGTATATGCAGGGATAGGGAATTACAATAACAAAGTTTGGAATTCATAAATACACTTATAACTTTGGTCAAGTGCAAATCCCTCAGGTGGTGAGGAAGGGGCACAGTGTGCCTATCAGTCACAGGTAGAACAGTCTCCACAGATTGCTCTACAGAGATTGCTCATAATCAACCATTTATTCAGCTGCAAGATGCTGTTCACATATAAAGTAGGCCAGGATGTCACCTGACTGTGGTTGACAGCCAGTCCACTGACTGAGTCTAGAGCTTATAGCATATGTGTAAGTCCAAGGTTACCTGAGTTAACTCGAGGAGAAGGAGAAAATTGAAAGGAAAATTTGGGCAGTTGCACCAAAAACCTCATTATCATGAATCTGGGAGCCTCCAGAGTGACTTGTGAACGTCCCTGCCAGGTCAGACATTATTGCCCCCTATTCCTGCAGAAAATACTGCTCTCTGTAGGACCTCATGGGTCAACATCCCTGGCAAACTGCATGAGCTTGCTTTGTGCCAGGGCTGTGCAGGAGCGTGGCCAGCCTTTCCGAGTGGTTTCGAGCCTGCGAGCACAGGCCATGGCTGGGACTGATGCAGGAGCTGTGCTTCTTGTCACCCTGGAAATGCCACCACCTCCCTGGATCCTTCCTTGGTACTGCACTTAGTAACTCTGAAAGAAGTTTTCCTGTCCAGCTCCAGTGCAGAAGCCTGTACAGTCATGCAAACATGGCCCTGCCTCTCAGCAGGGGATATTGAGTCTGGCACCACATGGGTTTAACTCAGACATTTGGCTTCTCAACCAGAACTGTACTTGGATGCTTTTTAAAATGCTCCTTTATTCAGCTAGAGCAAAAAAGTGGTGTTAGCACACCATCCTGTCAGTGTCCTCCCCTCCTTTGGGTGAGGATTGTCCCTGTGTTGAAGACAGCATCCATGGGGAACTACAGAGGTGGCTGCTCTGCACTCTTTTCCAGGCATACTATTGTCAGCTTCCTTGCATGTTTCTCAACATTTGAATCTAAAAAAGGCTATTAAAAATCTTACAAGGATCAGAGATAACGTTTGCTGGCTATTTACACACCTATTCCAAGTCAAATAACTCACAGTGCCTCAGCCACCTTGCCTGATAATCAGGACAGCGTATGGAATAGTATGTGCTTCTTCCTTTCACCTCCACTCTCTCCATCACTGCTTCAATCCAGGACCCAGAGCGCTGTCCTGAATACAGATTTTCTTCTTCCCGCTCTGCTTATTTCCTTTAAGGCATTTTCTCCCCTCTTGTGGATTGACAGACTTATCAACATCAGCTAAGATTCATTTAATATGCCTAACATAAGCCAAACAGGATCCTGCCCTGTCGCTCCATATTCTTTTCTCAGAAAGAAATGGTTTTAGCTGCAATTATTTGCATTGTCTGCTTAAATATTTAGCCAATGCAATAGTTTGGTAGTCAGGTGTTGCTGTAACCTATTCTGAATGTTAAGTCTATAAGCCAATTCTGCAGCTGCCTGCTCGGGTTTTTGTTTTGTTTTTCTTCCTGGCTGTGATGAGACAATATCCCCAGGAAGCAGGGACACAGCAGCTGGATGGGCTGGATGCTGCACTCCCAGTCTCTCTGTTGGAGATGTGGAGAGGGATCCACACACAGCAGGCCTGCAGAATTAATCCCAGATGCCAAATGTGGAGATCAGTATCACGTGGCAAGGCATTGAATTTTTCATTTTTCATTCATTAAAAAGCAGTCAAAAAGAAAAAAGCTCCATTCTCATCCTCCTAAGTGCTGTCACAGTCACTCATACGCGCACATACACTGCTGCCTTTCTAGTTAATACCAAGGGATGTAATGCCACAGTAAGCAGAGAACTGTACCCAATTTCCTTGGATTATGGAGTATATTTTTATGGATCCAGTTGCAAAAGGATCATGGCTATTTTTTTTTTTTTTGAGGTTTTAGTATCTCGCAAAAATATTTCTTTTTCTTTCTCTCTGTCTAATTTAAAATCTCCTCTGGCATTAGGCAAAATGTGTCTCATATTAATCCCCATTGGTATAGTCCTAGTTTGCTGCAGATTCTTTGCTGGGTGTCCTGACTTTCCCCCTCAAATCATGGTGCCCTCTTATTCTGACTGTGCTTATCTACCTGTAGGAATTCTCTCCTAGGCTACCATAACCTTCCTGCGGGCATGGAGCAGCTATCCATGGGCAGCAGCATGCACAGGCACTCAGAGTCATCCCTGTAATCTGAGGTTACAGGCCACTTTCAAGTGCTGGTGGACAGAGTGCAGGCGAGACTGTCAGAGGTGCCAGCTGCATGCAGAGCAGTCACATGGATATCACCTCTTGGTGATAACAGCAAAGAAAAAATGCCTTTATTCACTGTAAAGAACATGTCAAGGCGTGCCCAACTCACCCACAGTCCTGAAATGGAATGGAGAAAAGGAAAGCCTTGCATCTCTCTCTCCTTGTTTATAAACCTGTCCGTAACACACTGCAGGGCTCCATGTTCCGTTTCTGATAGATGTGCAAAAGCCTGCAGAGGGTAACTTTGTCCAGCTTCCAGGCTAACACAGGGCCATATCTGGGACATCCTGGGGGTTATGCTCTTGATACTGGCACATCAGAGTATGTGACATCAGAGGATATCCTGCCTGCAGCTTCCCAGAATTACTGGAAAGGCTTCTATGGAAAATTGCACCTTTTTACAGAGTGTGTCACTGATAGACAGCGGTGATGCTGTCACTCTTAGGGAAGTGACAGTGTTCCTGCCTCAACAGCATGTTCACCTTGGTGCATGTGCTCTGATTCAAGAGTTTAAAAAAACATCTTAAAAAATTCTCTCAGTGTATAACTGATATTGACGCATCAAGGACACAATTATCATTCTGCTCACGTGGAAGGAAAATGTTAAAAAACAGCCCTTCAGCCCATTCCTAGTATTTTCTATTTATCATTCACCAAATGTACACTTTTAAAATTGTAATACTTGCCTAAGATTTTTCTAAAGTGTTGGGTTTTGGTTTTTTTTCTCCATTAGCCCTCTCTCTGCCATCTGGCAAATGGCTTGGGAAAGTCCCTGCAAGCCACTTAGGAGCACTTGTTGAACATTTGGAGTTACAGAGCAGCATTCACCTTTGGCAAGAGCTGTCTCTGATCTTCAGGACAGCATGTGAAAGTGCATACAGGGCATTCTAGTCCTTGCAGGCAGACATTTGTCCCTGTAAAAAAAGCATACTCATGGCACAGGAAATCTCTCTCAGGAATCTTAGAACAGGCAAGTCCTTGAGCTACAGACTTCTAGAAATAGGCAAATGAGGGAAAATACTTGCCCTCTGCTTCTAAACTCTTCTAGGCATCTGGGTTTGGCCGTTATTGGATAAAGAGCTGTGGAGCTAGATAAACTACAGGTCTAACCGAGTGGGATATTTGTTATTAGAAGTGGTAATATTTGCTATTTTGGGATATTTTTTATTAGAAGTGGTTAATGCCTGAAAAAACGAGATGATCAGGAAACCATTTTTCATGCATTTTTTGCATCTCCATTGGCTTCAGCCACAATGATGGATCTCAGATCAGAATCATGCCAGTGGCTGAGAAGTGTTTTTTCAGTACAAGCAAGAATTTTCTGTTCTGTTCAAGTTGGTTGGGTCCACTGAATAGCCTCTGTAATTATTTCAGCACTAAGAAGCAAGTGTAAGCCACATCTTGGGGATGACATGTTCTGTCATGGTCAAAGGGCAGCAGATGGAAATGAAAGTTGGTGAAGTAAACAGTTAGGAGAAGGTGCTTGTCATATAACAAACAGAAGTGACTCATGCAATGTCCTCTTCCCCCTCCAGTCGTTACATGAATCACCTCACCTGTGTCCAAGGAAAGGTCAAACCAATTTCTCAGTTCTTGGAAGAGTTTTCAATTTAAAAGTACTGCAGGATCATGACATTATTTAGTGTGAAGAGTTGTATGAGCTCTGATTCAGTTTTAGCATGGGATTACAGTACAATTCTATTAGAACTGTCTTGATTACACAATGTGATAAACATCTTGACTAGCTCTCACTGCCAACGCAGATTTTCCTTTTCCAAATGCCTTTGGTGCTCTCTCTTGCTTTTACTTTTTACTTTTAATTGTTTGGCTTAGAAATAAAGAGTGAGGAGATGGAAGAAACTACACTTTTGCTGGAGGAAGCAGCGTAGACTCAATTTAGGAGGGTGAGGAATTGGGATTAACAAAGAATTGCTCTTCATGGTTTCAATTGCAAACCCATCCCAGTTAGGCTAAGGGGGACATTCACCCTTTTTTGTCTCTCCCTCCCATTTGGGCTTTACCGGCCTCTTCTCTGTATTATTCAGAACCTAAAGGGAGAATAAGTGCTGCTCTGGAAAATTTCAACTTGTCAGAAGTGACGCAGTGTTGGTAGCAGGAAGGGTTCTTTCATCCCATCGCCTGGCTTTTCCATGACTCTCCTCCTGCTCCCAGCCCCATTTCTTTCCATATTTCATGCTTGTTACCAGGAAGAATACAGGAAGAAATTAATCCTAGTATGGGTTTCTTTCAAGACACATTTCTCTCATTCTCATTTTGGCTTGATCTTCTGTTAACTGTCATAAGATAAAATCAGGCAGCTTGACATTTTTATTTTGTTCTCCACACAACAGGTTGGGTTAACCTATGTGGGATTTCCATATGTAATTTACCCAGCTAATTTATGTGGAAAATACCAGCTCTCTTGCCCTAACTTGGATTTGAGTTTGACTGAGTTTCCTCAGCATAAAAGCAAACCTCATTTCCAAATGAAGACACGCTTTTTCCCCTTCTGAAGTAGTTTGTTTTCCTGCATAGACGATATATAAAGGAACATATATATCCTTCTGCTGTTTCATTTTCCTCTTTTCAATTGTACAATTTTCAAAAAGCAGGGGGTGAATGGAAAGGAGATGTCCTGGCAAATCTGGTCACTGCCATTACCATACCTGTCAAATTAATTAGGGGGCAGTGAATCTTTTAAAATAAGATGTTTAGATTCTGTACATAGGATCATGCTTGATTTTTATAGCAAAATCCACCTTTTTCTGTCTGCATCTCGTGCAAGACTGCACCCATCCTGGAAAAATCAATTGAAGGGTTTCTGTGTTAGGAAACATAGGCACTTCTTTTTTAATTATTGCACTCAGCCTTAGGCTATGCTTCTCTGTGACTGGCTAGCGTGGATCTGTTATAACTCCATTACAACTCAAAATTCAACAGCATTAGTTGTTTTCATCACACTAAATTGTTATTGGAAATGCTTGTGCTGAGTCTGACTCCAAATATAACTAAAGCAACTAAAATGTAGCTCTTGCTATGGATTATTTTGCCTGAATACAAATTAATAAGGATGCAATCCTCCATCTTTATGTTTTAAAAGAATTTATTTCCTTGTTTGTAGGAGCCAGAAAGTAAGTTGAGGTGAATGAAGTGGAAAGAGCACTTTTGCTCTGTGAACTATAGGCTCGAGATTGAACAAAATCATTGACAGTTTTACCAGAGAGGATTTGCAGATGCCCATCAAAATGTCTGTACACAGACTGGCCCTGCAGCATGGGAGCAGCAGAATGCACTGCCACGAGGGAGATCTGTCTGGGTATTTATACCATGCTCATTGCCATGGTAACAGAAAGTCTTATGAAATGCAGACATTACATACAGAGGTGTTTGTGCTTTCCTGCCTCTCTCACACTCACTCTTTCCTTCCCCCCCACGCTGGGGCTTTTATGGGTGCTTTCATAGCGAGGAGGCCCAGTGTCAGCCAACAACTTGCACAGACTCCCAACACCTTGGGATCCCCGGGCCAGGCTGGTCCAGTGCCTGCTGGAGTGTGCCTTCAGCACTGGATCCTCCAGTCCTGCAGTGATCCACCTGTCACAGGCGCTCCCGAGCCCCTCAAGAGTGCCTGGCCACTTCAGGGGGTGGTGGGAAGTCCTTCAGCAATATCTGAAGGTCACAGCTGTGGAGAAGGATCACCAAGACTTGAATCACAGCATGCCTCCTGCCTCCCCAGGGATGCAGGGAGTCACAGCCATGGGGCGGGAGGTCCCGAGCTCAGAGTTTGGTGCTGGGCTGTCTGCCAGGAGCTGAGATGGGTTTCCAAGCTCTGGACCAGCAGACACCATGGATCCCCTGCTTCTTTACACAAAACATTTTCTCTTTAAGCAGCCACATGCCAGGATCATTCAAAATGGGAGCTCTTCCTCCTGTGGTCACATCTGGCACTGACTGTGTGAATTTTAGGTAGGTATTAATCATGCTTTTGCACCTCCATACCTCACTGGCATGTCGTGCCTCTTTTTTTCATCAATATCACTGTAATGTACCTGGGAGCTTATCGAATGAAGCCAATAGCAATAAAAGTATCCTAGCTGACGTCAAAAATAAATTAGTCTTTTTCTGCTTCTGTCTATAAAAGAGATCTACCCTAAGAGCTGAGTAACTGGTAAGCTCTGGCCCTCTTAGCCCACATCTATATAATTTGCAAAGCTGAGTTTAACATAATGCTTCAAGTTAATATGCTGACACAATCTAATTTTCTAAAGAAAATGGCTGACTACAGGTCTTCAGAAATTCTTAAAAATGTTCTGCTTAGTCTTGTGGCAGTATGGTGTACTAGCCAAGAAAAATGTAAGACCGAGTTTTGGGTGTTTTGGAGCAGTTAAGAGTCAGGAGTGCTGTAGAAGGAAAGGGAAGTTACCTCTTGCTTCCTGTGAACATCTTCTCCATGCTATAAAATATTGCTCACTCTCCTTGGCCAGATAAGGCATTTATAAATGGCAGGGAACTCAGGAATCTAGGAGGCTCTGGAATTGGGAATTTTGATGTCTAAAGTGAATGAAATGGCGCATTTCAATTACAATATATTGTTGTTTTTATGAATTCGTTCATCTTTTGATTTAGAAATGGTTGTATTGTTAACATAGTACTTCTTTTGCTGTAGCTACACACTTAAGTAGGCATGATCCAATACCCCAAATTGCTACCTAGAGATACAGTATTTTGTACACAGTATGATTTCTAATTGCTTGAATAATACTACACAATGGAATAATTTCTTACTCAGTGAGAGCTGTTTCTCACTGCTTGAGATATAATAACCTCTTGGGAAATCACGGAGCTGAAAACTAATGATCTATGTAGAGCATTTTGCTCAGTCCCTACTCTTAAAATGCTCCGCATTCACTAGAAAATGAATCAGGAGAAACTGGTAAAATAAGTTGCAGAAACAGAATGAGATGGCTCTTCAGAATTATATATAGAAGGCTTTTTAGACGCCCACATCCCCTATATTAAAAACAGTGATTCAGAAAATCAGCCAGCGGATTCCTGAACCAAAGTATTGTGTGTGATTTTTGCAGTCCACATTTAAAGAGATGCATTGTTCACAAGAATGAAATGGGTATTACAAGGCACTTTTGCAATACATCTGCCTTGTAGTGTAGTCTCTTTACTTGGATGAGATTATGCTAGTTTTAATTTACCAGTTTAATTTGCTCTATGCGTCTATGCATTTATAAAAACAAATTTTCGTCTCAGAAATATATATGAAACAATTCACCCAGAAATGTACATGGTAATATTAAATAACCAAAACAAAGTGAGCCTGAAAAGAGTAGCAAAGTCACATATCTGATGCCTACAGCAAAGAACTGGAGTTGGGAAGATACTGTGGTTAAACCTACCTGCAAGTCAAGTATTTGCCACCCAAATCCAGAATCCCCGTTTTGAAAGGACAGGAGGGGCTGACTGCAGCCCAAACTCCCTGCATCACTCTTCCAATCCTCCTTAAAGGTGAGGGGCCACTGGAAACACTTTGGTTTGTTGGTCAAACCGCAGTGGCACATGTTAGTTAAACTCCCTGTCACAATCTGTGGAATTGAGATAAAGGGGAGGTTCCCGAAATGGTGCCACCTACTCCCCTGGCATGGGATGTTCCAGAGCTGGGGAGGTGCCTTGGGACATCGGTGCCAAGGACCCAGCTGGCATCAGGGCCTGGTGCAGGGGCAGCAGCTGCCCTGGACCCACCTCCCAGCAAGGTTTAGGGTGCTGTCCAGAATAGGAGCTGTAGCAATATTTAGAAAGCTGCAGCTTTTCTTATGAAGGCATTCTCACTTCTTACCAAGCAGATCAGAGCAGGTCTCCTGCTGCAATACACAGAAAACCGTAATAGACAGGAGCTTCATCAGGGGAGACCCACAGACCCAGGCCAGGGGCTGGACTGCAACTGCTTTTTGCAAAGGAGCCGAGGGAACTGTGTGTCCTTTCCCTGTCCTTCCTCCTCATTCACGGCAGGGTGAGAGCTGCTGGTCCAGTGCATCGATGGTGGCTCTGCAGGTTTCAAAGGCACTTCCATGGACTGGAAGCTAAGGCAGTGCCAATTGCAAACTGATACATTGTGAATTTTGTATTGGTGTGTATTGATGAGCCTAGGTCTATTTTTTAATAAAGTTCTTAGTGTTATTGACCCACCTACCCGGGAGTGTGAGCCCAGACTGCAAAACTCCAAGCAGACTGGCAGCTTGGCACCAAGGATGGGGACTCTGCTTTCCCAGATGGAGAAGCTGCTGTGCGGGAGCTGCCAGCCCTGACAGCAGCTGCCCAGGGGGAGGCGAGAATGCCCCAGATGGACGGCTCCTTGCTCAAACCCTGCTCAAAAAACACGACAGGGAGGAACCACATACTGCAGAAACCCTCCTTCCCCACCAGAGAAAACAGCCTATGACCTTCTTGAATGCCCTTGCCCAGCTGAGTGTTTGATTTTTGTCTTGAATTATATTCTAGACTCAGTATGGAGCGGCACTGATGGTGGCTGTGCATGTTCTATAGGCGTGTAAGTAGACTGAAATATGAGTAATAATTCTAAAAAAGATACACCCTAAGGACTTTCTAGGCATTGGGCATACCTAGTGGGACTGAAGAATGGTAGCTGTATGTTCCCTTCCTGGCTCCTCTGCTAGAAGAGCAGTGGAGGATCTTTCTAAAATATCAGTCAGTGTTTCACCCACTGCCATCTATGATCTTTTTCTGGACAGATTAAATAGTGGGAATGGCTTTTCTGGATGGAAATTAAGAGTAGCTCTGGTACTTCAGAGAAACAACAAGCCTTTGTTTCCCTTCCACTGTCAGCAAGGAAGAGAGGTTTGCTGTATAGGGTATGACAGAACTAAAAGTAGCTGTCATATAGGATGAAAGTTAAGAATAAGGTACATATTCACAATACCTCTGTGTGCTCTTTCAGACTAGAAATCAGTGCTGTGCTGTCTTCTGAGTTGATGTGGAGATCAGGCTTTGCTGGACACTAATACAAAGGGAGAAACTGTAGCACAAGGGCAATTACTGGCAGAGTTCCCATGGATGTTAAGGAAAGGCAGGACTCACACCGAAGGAATTTGAAGCAGTCGGTTTCATTTCGAGTGTGGCCTCTTGTGTGCTATTTCTCCACTGCTTTTCAAAACTAAGCTGGTGATCACAGAAAGGATTGTCCTGCATGCCTTCATTCCAGAGGAATTTGTTCCAGAATAAAGTCAATCCCCCTGCCCCCCATGCATTAGCAAGACAAGGCTCCTTGCTCAGTCCCCTTCTAGCCTGTCAGGCCTGTGCTGGAGCAGGCTGCTCGTAAAGGAAGAGGGAGACCCAGCCAGGGATGGACCTCTGCAAGGAGCTGCCAGCAAATGGAACAGCAGCTGAGCCAGCGTGGCCCAGTGGAAGCAGCTCAGGTAGGATCTGAGATGGTCATCTGTGTGTGAGCAGTCCAGGGCAATTTCAGGAAGCAATGGGCTAAGTCCACACCAGTGACAAAGACAGTGAGACAAAGATGGTGAGTTTTATTCTACTGCTGTCACTTGAGGAATTAGAGCCATCAGAGGTGGCACCAGGAAGAAATGAAGCGTCAGCCCTCAAAGAAAGCTGTGTTTGAAGAGAAGGAGATTCCCCTAATAAATCTCTCACCGTCTCTCTCTCAGATCGTGACAGCCTGTTGCAAGTCTGCAACACTTTTCTCTAAAACTCCACGTAACCCAGGGCTAGAAAAGCAGCACTTTCACAAAATGCACGAAGTCCTGCGAGTGACGGCTGCCTGATCCGTCCTGCAGGGAACACACCGGAGGGATCCCGCTGTGTGGGATTCGTGGGAAGGGTTGCCTTTAACGCTGGGCTCAGGCTGTGGGAGTGCCCGGTGTGGGGCATTGTGCGGGGTTGTATAATCCCAGTGAAAGACCTTATTGTGATGGGTGCTGCTTATGGCAGAGGAAATTGTTGTGAGATTTTCAGGCTGAGGTCTCCTGTTAACACTGTCCCAGCACTGCGCTATTTGTGCAGAGGTTGTGCTGTGCTCCCTTAAAGAGCTTTTGGAAGACAATCCAAGTGAACGATGAGTATGCTGGGAAGGAAAAAAGAAAAGAAAACCAGTGTATGGGTTGCAAAAGTAGAGGCATGCTGGAAACCCCACCATCTTCTACTCTAGCCTTTCTACAGTGAAGCATTACATCCGTTGAGCATAACATCTTTCTTTCTTCTTACCCAGCAATTTTGTATTTAATGGTAAGTGCCTGAAGAATATTAATGCATATTTAAATTAGGATAAAACCACAAAGTTGATAAACCCCGATGCGGACAGACTGGAGCATTAGAGAAGAATCTAGGAGACTAAATATAAAAGATCAAGACCTGAATAGGACTAAAAAGGGTTTAAACCTATGTCTGGACTACCAAAATATCAGCTGTCATGTTAGATCACTTTTCAGATATTTGGAAGCGATACAAAGTTTCCTCTGTTAGTTAATTACTCCCTTAACTGTCCACTACAGAGTTTCTTTCATTTCCTCTCCCAAACATCTGGCAGTAGATACTGCAGAAGCCCACAGTCAGCAGGGTACGCAAGCAGGGGCCTAACTTTAGTTCATGACTCATCTCTGTGGCTCCAGTGGGACAGTTCAGGTGGTTAAAGTTAAGCATGTACTTAAGTACTTTGCAGAAATGAAATGGATCTGTGCCAGAGGGAGGTTGCTGCCTAGGTAGGAAGTGGTTGCTTGCCTGTCCTTAACCATTTATAAAGGGGATTTGTATAAAACATAATTAAAAGACACCCCTCTGCTGTGAGAGCAATGATTCCCGATTTTTAAAAGTGGACCCCTGTCAGCCTTTGCAGTCGCTCTCAGCCCCCTTGTTGTTATCAAGCCATTAGTTGGAAATACTCTGATCAGGTTCAGCAGAGCAAGGAGTGATCATTCACCCTCGCCTTACCCAGCTCCCTGAGCCTGTAGGGCACGGAGAGACAGCCCCTGCTCCAGACACGGGATACCTGCTTTGTTACAAACGTTCTGCTTTTCTGGCAGCCACAGTTCAGCTGCTGACCTAGAGCTGTGCTGGCAGGCAAAACTGTCACTCTGTGGAGTAACCATCCGCAAGCACCCTTCCCACTGCAGAGGCACGGAACCAGAGCGCTTCCTCTCCTTCATCCAAATACTTGTGGAGCTTTAAAAATCCTTGTTTTTTAAAATTCCATTGGGAGCTCTCTTATCCAGGCCATGGTGAGCTCATTCTCTGGAGCCTTGCTCACCACAAGGCCTGCAATTAATTCTGCTTGGGCTGCGGTCCTGTCTCCACCATGTCCTGGGTGTTTGCCTTCCCCTGGCTCCACTGCCACAAACCCAACCACAGGTAACCAGGGGGTGGGTCAGGTGGGCTTTGGGCTTCGTGGTAGCAGAGCTCATGCAGAATACCAGACTTGTATGATTGTACTTATACGGGAGCTGTATGATGCGTCCGAATAATCCCTTTAATAAAATCAGATCGTGATTTGTAGCTGAAAGAATGGTTTCAAAACTCTTTAAGAGGATCTGTGTCACCAGTAATTCCTTTTTTTTTCTGAACATAAAAAATGAAAATCAACTTTTGCCAAATAGCAATTTTTCCTAACCCCTAATACCTGTGAAGTACTTCTCATTGCACATTTTTCCCAACCTGTCAGAACCGTAAGACTGAAAATTATAAAGCCGGCAGCTTTTCTATAAAATGTCAGGCAGCCACACATTTTTCAGGAGAACAGAGTCTACTTTATGCTGGGTAGCATTGTTTGAAATTGAGTTTTCAAAGTGCACAATTTTTCATTTCCAAGTCAAGGCTAATGGAAAAATTTCACTTCTAAAGGTAAGGTATGGAGCAACTGAAAACAGGGATTTAGAAAAGAACTGCCATCTCAGCAATCATTTCGAACATTAGGATCATTTGACATTTTAAAACTGGTGGCAGTGATTCACTTATCAGAGGGACTTAACTAGGATTTGTTTATATGTCTTTCAAACACTAAGTGTAAATCATCAGTCTTCCGTGTCTCTGTTTTCTCGTTCACAGGGTTCCTCTAAGCTCCCAGAGTTTCTCTCATCCATTGAATCACCATGTGAAATGGACTCTAATATTTACTCCCCATCCAGCATTAAGCAAACTTTTCCTTCCTTCAGTAGTTTTAGTCTGTGCCTATGGAGCATGGAGCAGCTTCCTGGGATGGAGGAACCGAGCTCATGCCACGTGGAGGTGTCTCTATCCCTACTTGCCTCAGCCTCAGAGGCTGAGATGGTGCATGTGAAAGGCAGATTGTTGCAAATGGGTTAAGAAAATGAGCATGAAGGTGAGTAACAGCATTAGAGAAAACTACAGAAGAAAGTTTTGGGTTGACATCTTTAAGGGAAGTCAACTCAGGGGACGTTTTTTTCATGCAGTGCATGGGAAGGTTGCTTTGGCCAGATCCCGGGCAGTGGATGCAGGGGAGCATTGTCACACACTAATGCCCTCCTGCTGCTAAGCAAATATCATGGCCTTTATTTAAATACACATGCATAATCAATCTTTGGCAAACAACCCATGAAAACTACCAGTAGTTTCCTTGAAATTAAGAATATTTGAATGTTTCTCCATTGCAAGCAATTTTTAGTTACAATCTTTAACAACAGCACAGCTCTACTTGAAGAGCATTTTCTGGTCCTGCAACACAATGAATTCCCACCTTCCATTGAAATTCCTGCTAGAAAAAGCTGAGTGGCAGCCTGCTGTCCTGGGCTAGGGTGCTGTCTGATTTAATTTCAAGGCAGGCAGAGGAAAAAATGTGGGAGAGGAGCAGCCTTGATAGGGTACATGGGAATGACCTACCATGGCAAAGGAGAAGAGTGGAGTCAAGAAACAAGGCCGTTTTCTCCACAGGATCATCATCTGCACCATTTGAATTCACATGTAGTCCTTTCAAACATGTTTCCTGCTTGTTTTGACTAGAGGAAATAAGGTAGCAGGGAATAAAAAAGTGTCAGGCAAGAGGATTTGTGTCAAATTACAACTTGTACAGCTGTCCCTGGAGCAAGACTAGGCTGCCCAAAGAAGACTACAGAGGAGAAAAAGTTAGTATAGTAGAAGAAATTCTTCTTTCTGCTCCTAGCATGTCTTTTCCCTTCCCACACCTTTCCCCAGACTCTCCTGTCCTGCTTTCATCCCTTATAGTAACCTAAAAAAAGTTCTGGTAGCTTGACACTAATGTTGTCATTATTTCTTGTGCAACTGAGTAAAGAGTACAGCCTGAGCAAGAAAGCTGAGCACCCTACAGCAGAGTTTGGAATTAGCCTTGTGCATCCTGCATTTCCCCTCTTGACCCCAGCTTGTCCCCATTCAGGTGCTTCATACTGAATTTACCTACAGCCTGGTCTCACATGCTGCTGTCAATGAGCTTTTCTTTTAGCAGTCATTTATCTGTGATCCAACAGGCTCATAGACTTCATGAAACCTCTTTTAAAAAGCATTTTACTTTGCATTATCCAGTGATTGTTTAATAACAGCCAAGATATATTCTCTTGAAATGCATAGCTGAACTTGCACATCTATTGTATCTGCCACTTACAAAATCACAACACTCTGCTGGATTACTGGTCCCTAATGAAGGAGTTTATCACTCCAAACACTTGAAAATGCTTCTAGAGGGCAAAGACTTTTATCCAGACCAATTACTTAGCTATTGCAAAATTTTCTGAGGATCGCTTTCATTTAGAGAAGAGGTCAAGAAAAGAAAACCTGCTCAAAATATGCACTTTAAATTGCTTTGTGCAAAAGGAATGCAAGTGTTTGATGCAGTAGTCATATTAATGTGCTTGGTAACTCTGTCTGGAACAGGAAAGGAATATAAACAAATTATTTCATACAGTGTAGTTCTCTCTGTCTGAGAGGAAGTGAAACTGCAATGACACCATTTAACCCTTGCAGGGTCAGGTATAAGCAGCCTGATTTAAATGACAGCTTTGGTTTGCATGTTTTCTCATCCCAAGGAGAAGCAGAGGCAAAGGGATATGCATTCTTCTTCAAGAGAAAGGAGCTGTCAGTGTATGCCTACCTCCTTTCAAAGGTGTTACAGAAGGGCATGGTTTTTACAAAACCAAGTAAATGTTTTTATTCAATGGCCAGTTGTGACTCCTCTTTTAAATAAAACAGTAAATTAAGCCAAAATTTAAGGAGGGAGAAGAACTTGTTGTTAAACATCTATTTTACACTTTCATGAGCATCTCAGACATATTAAGAATAAATGTAATTTGAATAAATGCATATTATTTAGTAAGATAATGCAAGGGAAGTTTAGCAATCTGTGATGAAGTGTGACTCTCTGAGGAGTGTTTATTCCCATTAATATGCTAAATAGTCCATCACCAGCAACCCTAGAATGAGTGAGTCGAAATCAGCAGTCAGAACCTTTTGCTGAGAGGAATAGAATGCACAGACATCAAGGTCAAGCACGACAGGTACCACTTCTGCTGCACAAAAGTCCAGCCTGTGCATTCCGTTGACAAAACGTCCCTGCTGCAGGTAAATGGACAAACCTTTGTTCCTCACTGCCACAGCAGAGATGCAGCCCCTGGAGGGAAGGAGTGCTGCCAGTGCTGCCAGCGTGACTGTGTCTGCACCAGGGGTTTCTCCTGGCAGCAGAGAGGCAGCTCTGCCTCCTTATACCCCCAGGAGATGGAGGTGTGTTGGCAGTTCCTCACAGCTGGCAAAACTCTGTGACAGCGGCCGGGGCGTCCACACCAAACAGCACGGTCCACTTCTGAGCAATTATTGCCTTGAGGGTTTGCACAGCTCGAAATGTAGATTGATGTTCAGGAGAAAAATCGAGTAGCATCTACCTTTGGCTTTAGAGGGAGCCAAATAACATTTTGCTAAACAAAAGAATACATCTGAAGATGGTAATGGCAAAAGAAACCAAAGCAAACTTTGTTACAGGTATCAAGGCTTAGCTGCAAAGGGGCAGCTGTGTGGTCAGCATCACACTGCATAGAAATATCTGCCCCAGTCCAGAACAAAAGCTGAATTTGTGGCAGTTTTCTTCTTCTTTCAAAAGCTTTTTGGTTTTCAGGGAATGGAATGCAGTTCCTTCTTTCATCACTACCTTTCCCTCAGAGTCTGATGCAATTTTTAGTCGATGCTTTGCAATGAGAATCACTTATGATTCTGCAAACATGGAGAAATATGTTACTCACATTTCCTGATCCTTCAGGTCCTGGAAGAGAAACAGTGGGATTCCTTTGGCCAAGTGTCCACTCCTGCAAGGATCTCTGCAGTGTCACCTGGAAAAAAGCAGGCCCTCATAGGGCATGACTCTCTCATGTAAAAGGAGTTGCCTGTGCAGAATTTAGCCTTTTTAAAATTTCAGAGAAGTATTTATCGCACAGGCATCATGCTCAGCATTTGCTTCATATTTCTGTAATTCTCCTCTGACAGCCTTGGCTGTGTTTGACAAGAGCCCAGGTGCTGTCTGTCCAGCACACAGAGGTCTCAGCTCTCCAGGGCCACCGCTGCAGCTAATGGGACTCACCTGGTAACTGAACAGTTCCTCTAAGGCTGCAGGGAATGCCAGCCTTGGATGGGAAGGCCGTTGCTCTAACAGTGTGACAATAAAGTGGAGCAGTGGCAGAGGGCCATGTCACCTGTCCCACGCCCTCACGGCGCGCGGCTCCGCGCTGGTGTAACTCCAGGTGTGGTTTGACATTACAGCCAAAAGCCTGCCTAACCACTTGGTGCAGCTGAAAACTCCCCCTCTGCTGTGCCCAGCACCTGTTCCCACCCTTCCTCCTCCTCGTCCTCTCTGGCGCTGGGAATTCTCCTGGGAGCCAGTTAAACTCACCCTTCAGAAGAAGGGATTTTCTTTCTCTCCTTTTGTCTCCCCGGTCTGGCTCACATCAGTATTGGAGGAGCACTGATGGGAAGGGCAGGAAGGCACAGATGAGGCCAAAAGAATGGGAAAGGGCAGGGACTGCCCTGGCTGAACCTCCAGGGAGAGGTGTTTTGTCAAGGCTCAATACCTTTCAATTGAAGCTTGCTCAGAACAAGTTACCTTACCTTGGGTGATGAGAAGTAACATGTTCAACTCCAGTAACTTTATATTTACCTTGAACTTCTGCTTCCCAGCTCCTAAAACATGAGAGCATTTGAAATGCTGCTTGCTAATGTGCTAGATGTGCTTCCATCAAGCATGGGGAACCTTCTTCTCTAAGGCAGAGTTGTAACAGGTAGAGTTTGAAACCCTGAGACTGTCACCTGCTCATCTACTGCCTCTTCTGCTTCAGAGCCTGCACTGACAGGAGACAGATGCCTTCAAACCTTGCCTGGGCTGTCACCTCAAAGTCCACCTGCCTCCAAAATGGCAAGACAGTAGAGCCAGCAGGTGAACCATGAAGCAGCAGTGATCACCAGAACTTTCTTCAACCAAAATGGGTTGTGGTTTTCTGAGTGTCCTTAACACCAATTTATTATTAATCCATAATCTTTTCAAGTCCCTTTATCACAGTTTTTTAATTTTTGGCATTATAAAAAGAGATTAGTTTGATTATTTCGTGTAATTTGAAGCGGTCACCAGTCTGTGGCCTCTTTTCATCTCGTGTTTCTTGGTTCTCCAGCAATGGGCCGGCATAGCAGCTGGTGAGAAAACTACCTTCAAGAGCCAGAGCTTAGTTAAGTCAAGCCTAAGTCATATCCCAGGGGTCTCAAATAAGGCTTCAACAGAAAGGCAAGTGTGGGAACCAAGACCATGCTAACCGACAGTTAGAGAAGCTTCTTTCGTCATGGTCATTTTCATGACCACCATGACTTGTCTTCCCTGATCCAAAGAGGAAGGAGAAGAGGGCCAACACAAGGCCAGGGCTGGGTCCTTTTTCTTGCTAAATGAGATGTCCCAATTTATCTTACAGTCATAAAGACAGCTTGAAAGAGCTTTAACCAAAGTCATTTACCAGCACTTGGTTCTCTGGCAGCCCTGAGGAAAAGAGTGCCTCTCCCTGCTCTGCTTCCCTGGGGCTGCTCTCTGCGGTGGTGGGGAGGCCCTGGCAAGTCTCACCTCCCTCTGGAAGATGAGATGATCCAGGTCCTGCCCCTCATCCCAGGAGGTTCCTCTCAGGACCCTCGTTGCCTGGCAGCAGCTTCTGATCACTCCTGAGCAGCACATCTGCGTCCTTCTCAGGAGCAGTTGCCATCCTCAAATCCGCCAGGCTGTCCTGATTTTCCTATACCACTTATTCATGTTTATAATTGCAGAATAATTGGGCCTGCTGAGTTTGTAATGAAGGCACATTTTAAAATGCTGTAATCAAAGAACTTTCAATTGGATTAAGGCCTTAGTGTCCTAGTGGTTTAATTACAGGCCCAGGTAAGCACAAATAAGCTTTGGGTTTACTCCTGTCTTTCAGAGAGGCCACAGCAAAGTCTTTGTGCCCACTTGTTATCACTGAATGTCTGATACTAACTGAGAGTTGAGCCCTAGTGGCCAGGACTCCTATGTGGCATCCCAGGCAGTGAGAGTCAGCCCCAGACGTGCACAGCTCCCAGGGTGACACCACTAGATATACTTAGTCAACATGCAAATATCAGTGAAGAATTCCTTAGGAGGAGGCATCATGTGAAATAAAAGGTTGATCTGAAGGGTGTGCAGCTTGAGAAATGCTCCAAATCAGCACAGCCCCTGAAAGGTGGTGTCCCCCTCTCCCCATGCTCCCAGCCATTCTTCTCAGCCATGCTGCCTCCTCCCCTCTCTGGCAAAATTGGTTCTATATCCACATGGCAAAGTAGATGTGGTTAAAGGCAACCTTTCTTTCTTTCCTTTTTTTGCCTCGAGGAACTGCACAAATATTTACAATAGCATGGTGAAACAGGGAGCCCAGGGACAGGGACAAGATGCTGGTGGTGAGAAGAACCATTTAAGAGTGAAGGGAGCATAAGAACCTGTCTGCTTAAATGTTGGTCAAATTAAATCCTGAGGAGAAAGGTGAGAATGACTAAGTTTAAAGGGGGTTATTAAGCTCGAGTCCTATAAGGACAAATAATTATTTCTACACTGCACCTCTGGAAAGGGCAATGTATTTAAACAGCATTAGAAAATGTGGTCTATCAAACAGGCTTCAGACAGTCCCTGGTGACAAACCTCCTGATCTGGGGCACAGGGAGACGTCGCACTGCAAAGGAGGTCTGAGCAGTAGGCAAAACACATTGGGACTTCAGTTTCAGTTCTGCTTTGGCTCGCTTGCAGCCCAGTCCTTTTCTAGTTGCAGTCTTTGAACTCCTCCCAAGCACACTCAGGGACTGGTTGGTAGGCAGGATGTGCTGCAACTGCCAGAGAGATTAATTGGAAGAGAAGTGTAGATCAACACCATCAGCTGCACACACACACACACGCGTATCAATTTAACCACTCCAATTTAGAAAAGATTGAGATAAATTGGTACAATCTTCTTCCTGGACAAGGTTAGAATGTAGATGCTTTCGGCTTGTCAGGTGCAAAACCAGACAAGCTACAGCACCACCAGGAAAGGGAAAACACGTCTGTGGGTCTATGCCAGTTATAAAAGTGTTATAACCAAATAGGTATAAAAATAGGTAGGGGCTGCCCATATTTTTGCAAAAATTACATCTACATACATCACACTAAGTTTAATTGTAGTTGATAGCATTTTTCTTGTAGCAAAGTGATTGTTTTATTTTACTCTGAGGTGTTTTGTCTTCATCTCTCTGGGATGTGTCCGCTTTGATGCCCCATTAAAGCCACTAAAAAGCCATGAATTATTTCAGGATCACCAGGAGTTCACATTAAATTGTAAACCTCAATGCAAAAAGAATTTAACAAATGCAAATCTGTAGTCATTGAATTTTGACTGTTATGTAATTTCTGAGGTTTCATGGATATCCATGTTATATTTATTCAGTGAATAGGTAAGAGGTACAAACAGAAATTTATTATTTCAAAGAGGAAAAAACAACAAATTGCCTTGACTAGGCTGAAGCATCCATGAAAGTATCTAAATGCAATTTATCTTCATTATAAAGACTCGGCATTGAGACATGGGTTCTCTGCTGCTGATCATACTAGAAATTATTCCAGCTTCATTTTCAGATGTTGATAATAATGATACTAAACTACAGTTTATAATTATAACCATTATATTGTATTTGTACAAATTTTATTAAACAGGTTGAAATTATAATCTAATCTTATTAGCAAATTGTCATCTTTGGTCTATCTTTGAAGGAGCAAATGGAATAAAAAGCTAAAAGGTGGGAGATTCACTTGTCCCAAGGTAAATGTGTTGCCTTTTCAGAGAGAGGCCCTTTGGCTGCCTTTGGGCAGCACAGAGGTGGGTGCTATGGGAATGATTGCCCTTGGTCCAGAGCAGCCCAAACAAACCTATTTTGCCACTTTTTACACTCCTAAATGTACACAGGGACGCCAGCTGATGTTTTATTTACTCAGTAAATTTGAGCAGACATCAGACATTAGTCTTCCTAAGAGGAGAGAAAAACCACAGTTTTGTCAAATGTGACTGAAAATGGGAAATTATGAGGGAAACAGCTGCTCTGCCTGACCTCTGTAAGTGCTGTACAGGATCCATGAACACATTTAGGGGATGAGGGAAAAGCAGCATTTGCTAAATTAATTTATTTGTGTTAGCTATGCCATAGAAACGTCCCAGCAGTTATTCCCAGATTATTTCTCTTAACAGGGCGATGAGAGTTGCACCTCCCCTGTGGTCCTGAACCAAACCCATCACCTTCATCCAGGAGCCCCTGAGGGGACGTGGGGATGTTTCAAACCCCTCTACAGCTGCAGAAGGGGAAGTTTAAATAAACTGTGTGCTTCCTCAGCATTAAATCCTCCTGCTCCTGAAATGCTTGCAGACAAAGTGAAGTGGATTTTTCTTGAAGTTAATGTCACTTTAAGGGTTCATGTAAATCCTTCATGGGTTTTGCTTTCATTTTCAGTATGACTGAATTTTATGGTATAATCACATCAACTCTTCCACTTTAAATTCAGTCTTGCACCAAGGGATGGTTTCTATCACTATGTCTATAGTCAGTAAAAGCAAGGCTTTACCCTCTGAGCTGCACAAAAACCAGCTAAAACACTCTACAGACTCTGTTTTCCTTTTCACAGTATTTAGTTCCTCAGACAATAAGCAAATATATCATTTTCTAGAGAGGAGTTTCATTTCCTTCTTATGTACATTACCTCAGGAATGATTAAACTTTGGACTTAGCTTGCAACATGCAATTTCTGCTTCATCCAGCTGTTCTTGGCAGGTATTTTTTGGGATTATATGGCACAGAGTCAGTGTTGGCAGCACTGTCCATCCGTGAGGATGGCCCTGACACATCCTGAGGGGTGTGAGGAAGAAATGCCCTCCTTTGCCTTTCTCAGAAGGCTGTGACAGGAAAGAGGGAGCTCAGAGCCACCCTCTTTGGAAGAGCAAACAAGACATCAGCTGCTCCCTGAGGTCTCCCTGGGAAACGCACAGCTCATAGGAGCTCTGGATCTTGTGGTTCCTCTCCATGAATGTTGCCTAAAAATAGAGCTGAAATGTGACTGTTCAAGATACAGACTTGTGGTAAACAAGGAAATTCAGCACATAGCCATGAAAGTTTTGCTTATTTTTCTATCGTGGACTGTAAAAGGTTAAAATATATTGATTGTAGCTTTTTATTTTAGGATCAATTGCCAATAAGCTTAAGAAAACCTTCTGTTGTTCCACCAGTCCAGCTTGGTGCAGATCTCAGGGGCTTCTTGCCTGTTTCCAACGTTTTTCCAGTAGGCACTTTGATTCAGTTAGCTCACACTGTAAATAAATGTTATTTGTAGATATATGCCAAGTAGTATAGACATTTACATTACGATTGCCTGAATCTGTCCATTCTAACTTAACTTTCAGTTGCCTGTTACTTGGGTAGACATTTTCCAGGACTTACATCAGATTGAAAGTAGGAAGCCATTTGCACGTGGATGCTGGACTCATTCAGAGCCACAGGGAACATCACACACTGGCCTTGCCACAGTAACTGAGCCTCTCAGGGAAGACACAGACAAAATTGATGAAACTTTTCCAGGCTTGCTTTGCCAAGGACAGCCACAATTCCGAAATTGCCAAACTCTCAAGCATCCTGAAGGATCCTTTAGCTAGGTGGCATAACCTGGTGTGTTTCCATGCATGCCCATAGCTTTGCTTCCACATCTCAAGCTTTCCCAAGACATCTTGGAGAAAGGCTGCTCGGGAGTGACTGCTGCTCCAGGCAGGTTCTGGAGGGTCTGACAATAAGGAATCTAGAAAGCCTAGTGATCAACCTCCCTCCTTTCCCAGCTTCCTCTGGAGGTGCACAGCTCTGTCTTTCCCAGGATGCAGGAGTGGGAGGAGGGGTGAGACAGGGATGTGTGAGACAGCTGAACCCAGCTACCAAAAAAGCTGCTGCCCTCCCTTGTTTGGAGAGGTACCCAAGCTGAACTTGCAAGCCTTGCTTTAATGATGACTCCGTATCCACTGTAAACTGCCTTCCCACTTATCCATTCTATACTGTGGAAGTAGAATAGGCTCAAATGCAGCTGAAGCTTCTTCAGCACTTTTTACATCTGCTGTACACCCCTCCTTAGGCTCTACTTCTTGGGAGCTGGGATGTTTTATTTTATTCCATGTGGTCTTTAACCCCACAACTCACCTGGGCTCTGCCAAGATCATGCAGGCAGACGGTCAGGAGGCCATGCAGAGATTCTTAAGGGTGCATGGAATAAAGGCTCCAGAAACCCCATTTTTTGTTGCACCACTACAGTTGTTCACCATTATTGTGCCAGAAATGGCACCTCTGACTATTGACAGGACAAACTGTCGGCACTGGTAGAGGAGTAAAGATGCTGGGCAGCAATACTGCAAGGTAGAAGCCACAAACTGGGCTGCTTTCCTCCTCTAACACCAAAGCATCACAGACAGCCCAGAAAAGACAGAAAGAGGACAAAAACTTGGGTAGACATTTTCCAGGATTGGAAAGTCCTAGAAGATCATGGAGGCTCGAGCAATGAGGATTCAGCAGTGTCTATGTTAAAGGCTTGTAAAAAGTCATGTAAGCCTTTAGAGACCAACTTACACAAGTCTTTTGGGGACCTGCATCTCATGTCTTGCTGTCCTGTCTCCTCTCAGCGTGCCTGACGTGTTTCCCATCTTTGTTCCCTCACCACCATTCCCCTTATGGATATCTATGACTAGCCTAATTCCTTTCCTAAAGAAGGGGTTAATTTCCTAAATCCTTCCATCATGCACTTGGCTTCATCTGGTTTCTCCCACATTCTTGCTGTATCTCCTTCCAGCTTGGGAAGATGATGCCTGCACATTTGTCATGCAGCAGGAATGTCATCCAGTCCATGAATGTAGCCAGGAGGGCAAACTTTGTGGGTTTTTTTCCCCTGCAACTGACTGACCCTTCCTGTCACCAATTTATCATGCTTTCATCTAGCTCTGAAAAATCCTGTTTGAGTGTTACAATAGGGCACCACACCAGTCTGAGATGCCTCTTCTTTTCCTTTCAGAAACTTAATGGGTATTTTTCTTTAGTGTCTCACCTGGAAAAGGATCAAGGAACATAACCTTGAAATAAAGCCCAGCTAGCTACCACCCTAAACCTATGATACAGACAACCAGCTTTACTTTACATTTCGTAAAAACCATGGTGCTGAGTGCTGTAATGTTTACAGATGTATTTTTATTAAATTTACACCTACAGTTTTTGTGCAGTCAATCTCACAAATGACAGACACAGGCGTACTAAAAAGTCAGCTGAGAACTGCACAGAGGAACCAGGCTGGGATGGAAAGGGTTTTGTTGTTGTTGTTGTTAAGGATGGCATGAACGAGAGGAAGCAATGAATGCATCATCTTTCATTGCCTCGGCAGGATAAGAGCTCTGGAGGAGCCCAGGCATGCCCAGTCCATCAGAAGAGGAAAAAAGAGGGCTGCAGATAACATTCTCTCCAGCATGCAAAAGAGGAACAGAGACTATAAGAAGATGCCACAGGGAAGGCAGAAGTAAACACAGAGACAGCTGGAGGGTTCCCAACAGGGGAGGAGAGGGAAGGCGTGAGGCTGGGAATTGACTGAATCCTCCGTGCAGTCACTCTGGTCAGAGCTTCTCCTCTCTTCTCCCTGGGGTGGACAGCAGGAAACTGGGTTATGCTCCCTCAACTTCTGGCTGCGTGTGCACATGCCCAGGGAGAGACTGCAGCTAGAGCAGGCAGAGAACATATGGGATGATACAATGTGGATAAATGGAAATTTAGCCCAGTTCAAACTGTCAGGACAGAAGACAAGGTAAGAGCATGCAATGGGGTTAGATGTACTCCTGACTCTATACAATACGTATGTTTTAAATGCCTCAGTCCTAAAAACACAGCATTCTGAAAGCAAACTGTCCCTTGTTCTCTCAAACAGGCACAGCTTTCCAGCACTGTCCCTCTCTTGGCACAGAAGGACATCAGAAACTAAAGGTCCAGGACGGCTGGAGTGAAGAAAGGGAAACCCAAGAGAAAAAAGGCATCTCCCAGTGAAGCACACAGAGTAGAGGCAGAAGGATGCAAGGGAAGGGGCAAGGGGGAGAGTGGGAAATAAAGTTATCATGAATGGCATGGGAGAGGTAATTGTGTCATTGAAGGTCAGAGAAGAAAAGGGCAAGTGCAAGGAGAAGCCAGCAGGACTGGAGGAAGGGGAGAACATGCAGGAAGAATTGGGCGATGAGATCTCCTTGGAAGGATGAGTGGGGGTGGGGTGGTGGATTTCACAGCACTCTGGGAGGGATTCACAGCTCCCTGACCTGCACTCACATCCTGCGGCTGATGCTGCCTTGGGAGAACAAACGTACGTGTCCCGAGTAGTGGCTATTTCTTCTGGGCAACAAAGGAGCTCAGAAGTTGTTGCTGCTCGTGCTGAAGGGCTTGGCACTGGCAGGAGCTGTTGCCATGTGCATTTACAGGGATCCCCAACACAACCAGCAGTACCCGAGCACACCAGGAACTCGACCGAGCCGAGGCAGCCAGGTGCACACCTGCCTACAGCGTGTGATGCTCACTGCCAGCAGTTCTGTAGCTCATTTCAGCAGCCCCTGCCCATTCTGCTGTACACTGTGTACTGAGGGGAAAGCTCCCAGCACACCCATTTCATCCACATTCGTAACGGGAGATTACAATTTTCAAATATTCGTCAAGAATTATGAAGAGCTACGCCAGAAATTATTTGTACGTCAAAAGCACTTACAAAGTGCAGGAGAATGCCTGGAAAAGCTGAGGTTTAGATTGCAAATACTGTGCTATCATGACAGCTTTTCACTGAGAGTTGCAGCACGTGTGTTTGCACTTCTATTATAAAACCTTATTCGGCTGCTGAAGGGGCTAAAGCCATTCTTAGGTTCTCTAAAAGATCTTTTTAATTCTCAGCTCTCCCTGTGGGAGGCTGGAGGCCAGCTATTCTTTCCACTTGAAGAGTAGGTACCTACAATTCTTGACAAGCAAAGTTCTTTGTAGGCAGACAAAAGTAGGCTGAAAGCAAAGATGCCTGTTAGGAGTTATTTCACCACATACAGAAACTGAGATTGGTTGGTTCTTATCCTAACTTGTCACCCCATTTCTAACATATGCTAAAGAAGGTTATTCTTGAAGAAAAGGCCTTTATCATAAGCAAAAAAAACCCTCATATTTATATTGCTCACAACAGAGAATATAAAATGTCACTAATAAAACTATTCAGCAAAGGCTAATAATATGCTTAAGTGCGCGCCGATGACAATTTAAAATATTCATTCATTTATATGTCAGTGGATGAAAAGTAACCCTTTTAGAACAAATTATAACAGTCTTTTCCCAGTATTGTGTCAATGGTGTTCTCAGGTATGTCCTGGACGTGGCTGGTAGATGTGATGGGCAGCAGGATCCTGATGCAGAACCCAAACCTTTGTCCTCCAGATTGTACCCAGGAAGTCACATCTGACAGATCAAAGCAGTTAAACTCTTGAAGAACCAGTGACTTAGCTCAGCCATCATTGCGGTGCTAAGATTCCTACAAAAAACTTCTGAAATGTCCAGCCTCCAAACAGAATAAAAATATTCAATAAAGCATCAGAAAACTACCATTCTAAATCTCTAATACAAGCACTATTATACTTTTAAATATGTCTGATTTTGTTTTTGTAGGCAGAGTTTGTTCCTCAGTGCCTAATTTTATCTCTGGAGACTTAGTTGCCTAAATCAATATTTCCTACAATGATTCAGTAAAACCACCAAAACATGTTATAGAATCACAGCATCTTAATATTTTATTTTAAAAGACATAAATTCTAAGAACTGGGGTGTGTGAAATGTAAGCCTGGAATTAACCACCCTCATTTTTGTGCACTAGATAAAGTTTACTTTCCATAAATGAATGGCTGTAAAGCAACACACTATTTTTATCATCCCTTTAAATCATGTTAGATTAACAGATTAGGAATCATTCACCACATGTCAGCTAATAATATGGGGTTTAGGTTATAATAACAAGAGGATTAATAGCACCAACCTTATCCACATGATATATTCCTTATGCCACCAGGTCTCCACTACCTAGGACAGCCTGAGCCTGACACCACAGACAGGAAAACCCAGTGGCAGAACTGTTGCAGACTCAAGAGTCCCTCTGGCATCCTTGTAGCACATTCCAGTTTTTGCAAATGCTCGTGAGTTGAGCTGGCTCCTCACAGATAAGATATGAAAACAGTGACACAGTCTACTCATGGCTGAATAGTCTTCCCACGGGCTTGGGGACTGAATGATCTTAGCAGTCAGACTCTCAGAAACTCAATTTTCTAGGTCTTGTACAATGTTCTTGATACCATATCCTCCTAGTCTACACAGAAGGAAGAAATGAACCCTTTCTTTTCTAGTACTTTTTCTTTATTTAGCAGCTTTTCCCAATGTAACATTTTAAACTGGCCTTTAAGGATGAGAAACATCTTCATGTATTAAACAGCCTTCCTAGAGGTAATTAATTAATCCAGACAGTGATTTTTAAAAAATTGTAACTATTTTTGAGTTTGATTTCATGATCTGTTTGTTGTACATTTGTTGAAGACCATTTGAATTTTTGTTTAAACTGGAATGCACTCGTGACACAGCATGAAATATTATATGTTTGTATTTTCATAATACTCTTCCCCTTTCCAAGCCAAATCCCATCTGTTAAGACAACTTCTTAGATCTTTCAAATGTTCATCCACTTTCAAACCAAGATTCTCAGAGTCCTACTCCAGCATGTAGAGATATGCTGTGGGGTTTTTTTTCTGTTTGTTTGTTTGTTCTTCAGTTCCTCGCTAGTACCCAACATTTTGAGCTTTTACATTTTAAGAGAGGAAATTTTGTCATCTGCAAGTCCATCACATTATGATTTTAATGCTTTAGTTAATAGGAAGGCAAAACCTGATGCATTTCCTTTTATGATCTTGGAATGAATTCTCCAGGATAAAGAAAAATGAAACAAACTTTCTTGCTGGTTGCATTAGAGATATTTACCCTTTGCATTTGTTACTTATTACGAGCTTTTCTTCTGCATTATCTCATTTCTTATTGGGAAGGTGAACTTTTTTCATGTTACATACTGTTCTCATAAGTTTTACCACTGCCAAAAATACATCAGGAGTGAAGCTGGTGATTTTAAGCAAACCCCTTTGTTTTTCTTTTACTCTTAAGCAGAAATAGCTCTTTAAAGTAATAAGTTTTATTTTAAAGAGACACTCAGTGTGAGGAGTTCCAGTTGGTGATACACTTCTGATTGTTGCATACTATTCTGCCTCGTAATCTATGCAGAAAATCCTTAAGTTCTAACATTCCACAGAGGAGGAGCTTTTACTTGCAAAGATGGACAGAGCTGTCCATCCTTACCTTCAAACAGTTCTCCAGTCCCACCAAGTGTGTGAGCAGAAGAAAACTCACAGCCTAAAGTAAACCAGTCACATCCAGACTGCACCCAGTCAAACAATGTGAAACTCAGCAACTCTTGCCCACTACCACTGCAGAGGAAATACCAACTACAGCAGAACAATCTTGAATCCTATCCCTGAGTGTCCAAGAATGTGATATGTTTCCTCCAGTGCATGACTGCAAGAAAGTCAAGTAAATAACCATTGTGACTCAGGAAGAATTCACACAAAATGCCCGTAGGGGAAGAAACACCTACTTGGCAGTCTGTAGTTGTTTCTCGAAAGGGTCATTTCATCCTAATCCTTCAGTCTGGACCCTCAGGGGAAACCTCCCGAGGATGAGCCTGGTAACTATGGACTCTTTTATAACTGTGAGCAATCCCAGAAATAAGAGGCTTTTCAGAGATATATTTCTGACCTTTTGTAAACTCTCTTGTCCACTGCTAACCTCTCCATGCTGTACGGGTTATAGAGTACAAGTCTCTCTCATTTTTTTCGCCCCAGGAGGGAGCAAGCCTGAAATTTCTCCATCTCTCATGCATCCTCCTTTCTCCTGCAGTGAGGAGCCCCATTCTTCACAGGGACCCATCACCTGCACTATTAAGCACCATAACTAACCCAAATAATCAAATTGGTACATACTCAGCTAAGCTCTGAGCCATCATCCTCCATTCATCTTTATCTTACAGACTCATAGAATCATGGAATAGTTTGTGTTGGAAGGGATCTTTAAAGATCATCCAGTCCAGCCCCCAGATCTTTGAAATCTGTTGCTTTTGTTTCAGAACAATGGCTTTGTGTGTCTGAGATCTTTTCTGAATTCTTCAGCTATGACTGTTGGCATGTTAGAAAATTATTTCCTCTCCCTACGAGCCTCGTAGCTGCAGCAAAATAACCCACACAATCTTTACCTGATGTTCCACAATCAATATATCTACGCCTCGTTAAGGTGTTAAAAAAGCCATACTATATTTTATAGTTATTTCTTAGTTTTTAATTAAGCATGCACAATATGTCCATCATTTAACAATACACTGCATACACATGTATGACAGGGAGGGACTGAAGGCTGTGTGGGTTTTTTCACATTTATTCCTATGTGAACAGCTGTACAGTTGTACCAATGCATTAAACACTTCTATATATTTATTTAATACTTCTAATAAAATTGACACTGATAGCTCATATTTTGATTACCATAGGATAGATCTTTTAACTGTAATTTGCCTGTGTTTAATACATAACCCATTTCTGCTGTACAAAAGAACAGAATTTACAGATTATTTCATCTTGCAGTGCTGGGGATCTCTGTGAAGTCAAAGTTCTCTGCATACATGGAAGGAATAACAAGTCAAAGGTAATTAGTGAAGTGAGAATCTGGGAGGAGAAGTTGCCTCCTGTCTTTGAAATTTTCCACATCTTGGTTGAGCCGATCAGGCAGTGAGTGCTTTGTGACAAGCTGCAAGGCTCTTATACACTTTCATTTGCTATGTGTTTTAAATGATATTTCCACACTAATATGGAGTTGTTTCCTAAGTGAATATGTGGTGTTTACTTAGGCAAGAATAATAGTCTTTTTCTGCGTGTACAAGACAGTTGGCTTTAAAATTTTGCATTCATAGAAGCTGAGTAATGCACTTAATGGTAAGTAATTTTTTTCCCTTTACTCCCCAGTAGGTTTTAGTGAGAGAAACTTCCTTAAGAGATGTGTCAGAAGAGAGGAAAATATGCTGGCGTGTTACAGCTACGTGGGAAACAGTTATGTAGGTAATTGTAATATTTATTAAGCTTCAGATTTTATATAAGCTACAACTTTTAGCTTGTATTTTTCTTTCATCAGATAAAGGAATCAGGGATTAAGCAAGAATAACAGAGCTTTCTAGCACATTCAAAATCCAGTGTGTCATATCCTGGTGTATGAAGTTGGAGATATTCCAAACAATATTCATCAAAAACCAGCAACTTTTTCTTACTTT
The DNA here is from genome assembly GCA_013397845.1 of Melanocharis versteri. Taxonomy (NCBI): domain Eukaryota; kingdom Metazoa; phylum Chordata; class Aves; order Passeriformes; family Melanocharitidae; genus Melanocharis; species Melanocharis versteri. The sequence continues at coordinate 210,685 of VZTG01002908.1, read as the reverse complement.
ACATTTTTGTATCCAGCCAATATGAGTGTAAATATTATTAATCAGAAATTTAGATGGTCTTTTATGAACACAAGAAAGGGAAATGAGAAAGGAAACAATGCCTTTCTTCTTGTTTCTCTGCTTCTGTTGCTGTCTCTCTGTATAACATGAAGACAACATGAAGTCTGTAAATGTGCTCCAAGTTAACTTCAGTAGTGTTGCAATAGCAATCTTCAACTTCTCATGTCCCTTTTTGGACTTTCACTAGGAGATTAAATAGTGAGGAAACAATATTCCTTCCAGAAAATAAACAGAGTTTGAGAAAACTCTTTTCCAGAAGGTTTTGAATTAATCAGGTGCTTATCCCAGATAGTAAGATATACTGACATGACTTAAAATACTTGATACTAAATTTTGCCATTGAGGGCATCTGTATAACTTTGAAGGATGACCTTTGCACACCACTAAAGGTATGCAAAAACTGATCAGCCACATGTAGAAACTGAAAAAAACCCAGGTATGATCTTGATGAATTCTTCACATGTATGAGACTGAGGTAGTCTGTAATTTATTTGTTCTTGCAAGAACCATCAGCAGTTAAATTCAGCACTCTTAGGGGAACTCCAAGATTCTACACCTGAAAAATGTGTGTAGTGTGATAAGCCCTGCATTCCCTGAGTCCACTTGAAAATTTTAAAGCAATTCTTTGAAGAATAAATTTATGTGTGGCTCCCAAGAACAATTTGGACACAAAGTTTTCAATCTACACATGAAGCAATGGTCGCTTTGTAATTTCTACTCCCTCATAAAATGAATTAAGCCTTTCAAGAAGAGAAATGAGCAATAGTGAAGTCAAGCAGTGAGGATCTTCATGTGCAGGACAGACTCACTTAGAAGATGAGCCAGAAGAACAGCTGACCAAATCCGGAACCACACAAATGCCCACAAACTAAGCAAAGGGCATAAATGTGGAACAATCAAACAGCTGTTTGCTATTAGAATGAGGGTTTTCAAGTACCATGTAGGTAATACTTGGACAGTGTAGCCCATTGTTTAGGATAAGTTAAAGAAACCATTCCTGGAAAGAATTGTTTGTGGTCAGACTCCCATTATCACACTGCTTTTCTCACCCCATCTCTCTCTCTCATTGGCTGCTGTGGCACGTCATCTACGTCTGGTAAAACAGATAAGTGGTTGTCATGAAGCCCACTACAGGCAGCACTCCTTCTATCTGCTCCCTGAGCACTTCAGATGCTCCGGCAGCACATTTCTCTTCCTGTGGCCCGGGCAGTTTGTGACCCACTTGCTGTCTGTGTGCTGCCTGGGGAAAACTGTGGTGGGCTGACCCTGCCTGGGCGCCTGGTGCCCACCAAAGCCACTCTGTCACTGCCCTCCTCAGCTGGGCAGGGGAGAGAAAATACACCACGAGGTTGATGTGTGAGACGAGGACAGGGAGAGATCACTCACCAGTTACTGTCACAGGCAAAACAGGCTCAACTTCGGGAAATTACTTTAATTTATCACCAATCAAATCAGAGTAGGGTAATGAGAAACAAACTCAAAACTTAGAAAGCACTTTCCCCCCACCCCTCTCTTCTTCCTGGGCTCAGCTTCACTCCTGATCTTCTCTACCTCCTCCCCTAAGCAGCGCAGAGGGACAGGAGATGGGGACTGTGGTCAGTTCACTGCACATTGTCTCTACCACTACTTCCTCCTCAGGGGGAGGACTTCCAAGCTCTTCCCTGCTCCAACACAGGTTCTTCCCGTGGGCTGCAGTTCTTCATGAATTGCTCCAGTGTGGAATCCTCCCTTGGGGTGCAGTCCTTTGGGAACAGTCTGCTCCAACATGGGGCCCCCACGGGATCACAAGTCCTGCCAACAAACCTGCTCCAGCATGGACTCCTCTCTCCATGGGGTCACAGCTCCCACCAGGAGCCCGCTCCTGTGCAGCTTCCCACGGGGTCTCAGCCTCCTGTGGGTATCCACCTGCTCCAGCATGGGGTCCTCCGTGGGCTGCAGGTGGATCTCTGCATCCCCATGCCCTCCATGGGCTGCAGGGGAATCTTGGTTCTGACACCTGGAGCAGCTCCTGCCCCTCCTTCTTCACTGACCTTGGTGTCTGCAGGGCTGTTGCTCTCACACATCCTCACTCCTCTCTTTGTTGAACAGGGTTCTTTTCCCTCTCTTAGCTAAGTCACGCCAGAGGTGTTCCCACCATCGCTGACGGGCTGAGCCCTGGCCAGCAGCTGGTCTGTCTCGGAGCTGGCCGGTGTTGGCTCCGTAGGACACAGGGGAAGCTTCCAGCAGCTCCTCACAGCAGCCACCCCTGCAGCCCCCTCAGCACCAAACCGGGCCCCACAAACCCAGCACAGGCTTCCTCCTGGCTAAGCGGGCCATTGCTCATCGTGCTTGCAGCTGCAAAACTCACTTCTGGGAAGAAACCCCGCTTGTTGAGAACCCAAATTTCATTTCACCTAACATTGCCAGGCTGAAAGTTACATAGCCGTTCACTTTTTCTCTGCAGCTACTGGAGAAAGGAAAGCAGCTCCGGAGGGGAAAGGTGGAATGGGGCGAGCTGCGCTCAGGGAGTGCTGCCTTTCCCCATGGCCTGCCCAGAGATGCCAGGAGCGCACCTCTGAGACACGGTGCCCCATTTGTAGGTGCTTACAGCCCAGAGAGATGGGTCCAGCTGAAATGAGTATTATTTAACATGTTAGGAGCCTCACTCTCCTTTGAAATAGAGACAGACTTCTGATGGATTTAGCCCACTAAGCAGAGGCTAGAGCTGTGCAGTCGGCCGCAATCTTTCAGCCATATGGTTTTGATACTCGTAACATTCCTCGAATTAAGGTTCAGGGAAAACTTCAAAGTCTACTATTACTTGGTGAAATTAATACTATTAGTGGCATTAATCTGTGGACTTCAGTTGGATTCTCCACCTGAGAAGAATAAGGAATTAGTCTTTTGTAATGATAAGTAGTCACAAATTAAAATCCTCAAGGACTGCTGGCAATTTGGTCCATCTTACTGAGAGGAAAAAAAAAAGAAGAGCACAAAACATGGATGACTTTAGATTTTTTCTGTCATTTCAGAAAATAAAGTAATAATTACCTTGTCTCTGGGAAGATAAAATACATTATTTTGTCCATTTTTGTTTTGTTTTATATTTTTGTTAAAGTTGTTAAGATTTTCTGTTATAGATTTAAAACAACCAGAAGTACATCTAACCATGAGCATGTAAAATATAAACAAAAATAGAAACACAAGGAGAAAGCAAATAATTAAAAGGATGTTATGGTACGAAATTTGATTCTCATTTTAACATTGGAAATAACCAGCAATAACTTTAAAAGCAGAAGAACTCCAGAATTACAGTAGTTTACATTTCAAAAAGAAAATTAACTTGTAGATATCAGATTTGTCCATTTGGTCTTAATTTGTAACTGAGAGCAGTGCAAACTACAGGAGTAGTGACAAGTTAATCGGACTTCTAAAGAGCATTTTGCATGATATTCAAAAGTCAAACCACAGAAATAAAGCTCTGTTTACAGCATAAACTTTAGCTTTCATCCGTTGATGTTATTTTCACACATTTAGATTCTGAATCATATTTACCTTCCCAAAATAATGGGATAGAAAAAAAATAAATGGAAAAGAACTAGCGTGCTGAAAAAAAGCAGATTGCCTCTGGATGATAAAGGACCTACTTAAATATTGTTTCAGTAGACCAACTGATACGTCTAGTAAAAACAGACAAGCTTTGATGCATACAAGCCTGTTTTCAGATCTAATAAAAGATATTGCCCCTCTTTACAAGTTCTGTCTTGCTTACTGCCTTATACCGTTATGGCTACAAAGAATGAGCTATTGCTCAAACATTATTACTACTGTGAACCTTCCAGCTAAAATAACACTACTGCTGCAAAAGTCCTAGTATGAGTTACTTCACATTTATCCAACATATTTTAATGTAATCTCTCAGAAGGGCTACAGGGCTACATAAAATACAGCATGGCATGCAGTTAATCTGCATTATGTTCTGAAGTGACCTGTCACAGAGAGATAATGGAACAGCAATAGCAGTTATCAAAATTTGGCCTTTACAAATCATCCATGTAAACTGACATTTGCTTATTGTACCATTTCATCAAAAGAGAAATAATAATTTTTTTGGACAATGGGAATTATTTTTGCAGGTAACTGGCAATAAAACGTAGATAGTTGAGAAAAACTTCTGGACAAAGTAAAAAAGGGAAGCGTGGAGTGAAAACACATAACTAAAGGTTCCAAAATCCTACTAGTCTGCATGCTATGAAATCCCTCTTCAGACTGAAAAAAGAAAATCTTTAATCACACGAAAGAAAAAAACCCTGGGTTCACAAAATTGCAAACTTCCTTCCTGTAAATATGTTTAGATTTAAGCCTTTCTCAGAAGCTATTTTTATAAAGCTCAGATAAAACCATTGATACAAGATCTGAAATAGATCTGTGTTTTTGTTCAAATCATGTTAGAAAGTTTGTTTCAAAATCTGTGGTTTACTCTTAAATAATATTTTCCTATTGTTTCTGATCACACATTTTTTTTCTTTTTTTCCATTCCAAAAGCGTAATGGTGACCCTTCTCCTATCAGACTACCCTGTTTTGAAGTTCTGAAACTTCTCATGGTTTCTTAATGACACTGGTTTCACATCATCCTGTTGTCTGGCTGTGCCTATCAGTTCCCCTTGATCCTTTCAGCCAATTTCAGTAAACCCTGAATGAGGAAAAAGGGCTTTTAAAGAGATACTAATTCCTACAAAATTTTAGGAAGACTGCTAGCAAGAGGAGGAAGAAATGCCGAAGAAATGCCCACTGTTGGAAAGGGAAGTACAACTCAGTTATTATTCCTCCTGCTTGCTATTAGCTAATTAAGCTCCTGACTAGCCCAGCATATTCAACACAAACCAGGCACTCCAGCACACGAGGGATGTAATTCAGGGCTGGAGGGAGATCAGGGTTGGAAGGGTGTAGGATGCTCAGCCCTAGGAAAACAAGCTGCTTCCGTTCTGCTGCGCCCATAGCAACGCTGGTGTTTACAAACCCTACTGAGGAGAAAATGGCCATCGTAGGACGTGTGATGGATGGGGTTTGTGAACAACAGGCTCCCTCAAAGCCCTACCAGCGCAATGACAAACACTCTGTGTGCAGAGAGGCATTCAGAAAAAAGCTGAGGAAATAGCAGCAGTTCACAAATCTACAGAATTTCTTGCTGGTTGTTTGGACAGTGTCCTCATCTAGCACATTTAGGAACAACATTGACAAGTTTTAAGAACAGTTTCCCTTCTTCCCTCACTCTACTCTTAAGGCTGGAAGGAAGTCAAACTTCTTCAAGGTTCATGTAGATGAAGAGGACCATATGGTTGTCAAATCAATTTTTTGAACTCTGTCCAAGTCCTGCGAGACGGATGCTTTTCACATGGACACCACATGGTTTATCTGAGGACAGTTCAGCTAGGAATGAACGAGGCAGGAAAAATATTTTGAATTGCTCCCTCTCCAAAAGATAGACGAGATACTCTTTCAGGCCTCTAAACAGACTTTTTGACAAATGGTCTCTGCAACATCTTCTGAGCATTTGGTAGGCACACAGAATTTCTGTCCATGTTGTTCATTTAACCCATATGTGCACAACTAAATGAATAACATGAAAATGCCACACGTTTCTCTTATTACAAGAATTATTCCTAATCAGATACCATCATTTCCTCAACGTGAGAGACCACAGGTCCCTACAAAATCCTTTTCTTATAAAATCTCTCTGATTTCTACCTAAGCAACCATTCTTTTGTACCTGTAAGTATGGAGCACGAACTGGATTTAACTGCTTCTATGAGTCTTTCAAGAGTGACATTATGCCCATTCCAACATCACTGTTTATATCTCTTACAATCAGAAAACAGAAGCTGAAAGACAGAAAGTTACCACTACGAGAAGTCTTACATTGATGTGAGGAATGGTAATTAAAGCAGTCACCTCAAGAGAAACTAAAATGAAATGTCTACACTTGACCTTTATTTGCAACAAAAGAGAGATAGAGCATCACCCCAGGAGAGTTTTTGCAACTTTTTGATACATCATTACCGTGGGAATTTTTTTCCCTAATTTTGAATGTTAATTTATATGTAGAGTAAGTACTGACACACAGCCTGTTGTTTTCTGAGCGTTAGTAGACAGTGTGTGGTGCAGCATCCAAGGGGCTGAACCAGGAGAAAAAAATGATCTTTTGTGGGTCTGTGGAAAAATTCTGCTTTCTCTCATCTGTTATTCCTCCTTCTGCTACCCCACTGCAAAGCTCCCCAGCTTTACTCTGCATCAGCAGCATTGTAAGTTTCATTTTTGTCTACTCATGGAGCAGTGCAGCGTCAACCAGAGTTTAAGAACTGGGCTTAAACACACCCATCAACATAGAGATTTTCTAAATTCTGAGTAATGCCCTCACCAGAATGTTTTGTTTTTCATTTTCAGCGAGTTCACAACTGGTTTCACTTTTTGTTTGATGGGCTAGCTGCAGAGCTGGAGCAGGGAAGCCTTCAGGGAAACGCTTCCCTTCCCCGCATTTTCACACTGAATTAAAGATGCCAGAAACGCATTTCTAATCATACCAACAATTTCTAATCACACCAACAGTTGTGTTCAGCGGGGAAGTAACCAGAATTCTATCACAGTTCTCTGTGTGGATGCTTACTTCAGAGCACTTAGTGAGATTTGTGACTGCCTTCTGACTTCTGTCTTCATCTCATGGGTATTCTTTAATCAGCAATTTATCTCACTTGTATGCTTCTGTTTCCACAGCTGCTGCACAAAGACAAACTGGTAACATTTATTTGCAGTGTTGGGGTGTGTGAACCTTTTCAGGCAGAAGAGTGTAGCACAAGGTGAGCCACAGCAATGCCCCCAGAAGCCTGAGCAAAGAGGGGCAGGCATCGATTCTTGTTTGGGGGAACAGGAAGAATTCCCCAGCAGGAAGTCTGTGTGCAGTTTGCTGGTCCAGGAACCACACAGTGTCACTGCAGACCCAATATCTTCTTTTATTTGGTGCCATAAATAGCTGTGTGCTTCAGCCTCTTGTGACCTTTGATCAGCACAGCTTCAAGCAACTGCTGGTCTGTCAAGGCTCTCCAGAACACACCTTTAAACCAGGCAGGAGGACAGATATAAACACCAATAATATTGGTTTTTTCCCCATGCAAGTGCAAAATTCCTCTAGTATTGCTGTGCTTCAGCAAACTGTATATAAAGTAGAATCTAAAACCTGAAAAGTACCACCAAAGGTCCCAGGCAGTTGAGGAGGAATCGGTTCTTCATCTGTTCCAAGCCTAAGGTTTCAATTAAAATAATCAAAGCTTCCACTCTTTCTCTTGGCTGAAGGAATGCTTCTTCACAAGAGGGAATGCTTGCTACAAGTTGCACCACCATTGTTTCCACAACTATTGTTCATATCTTTTTTGTTGTTGTTGTTGACTTTTATGTGAACTGACAGTCAATTTCTTGGTGGACAATTGCCCACATTATAAAAATCCACTGATGTGTCACTCACTGGCTCTGCCAAAAAAAGCCGTGGCAGTTAGAACGAACACAGAATTTGGCCTGTCATTAAAACAAGGGTCTACTTAATAAAAAGAAATGACCATCAACAAACACAGCAGTTTATTTTAAAAGATAAGTGTCAAAATATAGACAACTACAACTGTTTGAGGGGTCATTGGGCCTCTGTAAGTTACCATAAACAGTGAAGGGCCTGAGGGAGAATACTGTGGTGGGCAAGGGAAGTTAAAAGCATTATAGGTGCAGTTATTTTAAATGCTTTCCCCGGAAAACAAACTGGATAAATGGGAAGTAGGAGGAAAAGCTGAAAGCAGTTGATAAGGGACGAAAAAGGAGACCACAAAAACAGGCCCAGAAGCAAGAAAATCACAGAGATAAAAAGGCAGTTTTGATATGATTACATGTATTTCTAACCCAAACACAGAAGGCTTACACTTGCAGACTTTCACCATGGCTGTGGCTTGTTTTTATTGTTGAAGAAAATGCACATAAAGCTATTCCTTCAGTAAACAAACTGTTGCATTTGTACAGTGATGAAGCAGCTGCATCCCTTGTTTATTGAGTGGCTAATGCAGCAACACACTTCAGATTTCCATCCCAAATAATACCATCCAATGATCAGCAAAAAACCTAATAACTCTGCTAAATTAGGAAATACCAGAAGTTATCACCACTTGGTTTTGAGTTCCAGCTTTTTACTGAAAAACACCCACCCAGTCCCAATGTTGTTCCAACTCCTGCAATGAGCAATTGGTTTTTTAGTCTTTTGTCACTGCATGGTCCAAAACATAAAACATTTTGCACAAGAGTTATGGTTGTTGGCCTCAGCCTCTCAAGCAAATTCCAACCTGTGGAGCCTAAATTCCTCCTGTGCTTTCAGCTCAATACCCTATCTTTCACTTCCTGCTCTGAAATTCTTGAATGATGTTGTTAAAATGAGACTTTAACCCTGGAATACGGACTAATAAAACTTTAAGCACCACTTCAGGTACGCTTGAAGTCCGAGTTCCCCGTATCTGCCAAACTTCTGTCCTTTCACAAGGTATCCTTGCCCCGTTTTTTCAGGTTTTAAATCCAGCCTTGAAGTCCTCCCGGTCGCTACACAAAGCACGTCCATAGACTGGGGTTCTACTGATCTCATACTGTGGCCATGTGAACGCAGACGTATCACAGAAAGGAAAAAGAAACAAAGAATCACAGAACATTCAGAGTTGGAAGGGACCCATGGAGATCACCGAGCCCAGCTCCTGGCCCTGCGCAGGACGCCCCAAGAGTCACCCCACGTGCCCTGAGCGCGTTGTCCAAGCGCACCCTGAGCTCTGCCAGGCTCGGCGCTGTGGCCGCTGCCCCGGGGAGCGCGTAAGAGGAACAAAAGGTCCGTCTGGCTTTTAAAAAGCGCCGGTGTGCCCGAACCGGGTGCCGGTTCTGCGGGCGGCGAGGGACGGAGCCGCCGCCACTGCCCACTGCCCACTGCCCGCACCCCGCGCTCCCACCGCGGCCCCATCCCGGTCCCGGTCCCGTCGCGTCCCCAGCGCGGCGGGAGGCGGCCGCGCTGACGTCATCGCCGTCACCGCCCTGACGTCATCATCCGGGCCCCGGCGCGCGCCCGGCGGCGCGGGCCACAATGGAGAGCGCGCGCGCGCCCAACCGACGCGAAG